>SDVV010038502.1:0-10727 GCA_016164225.1 Gammarus roeselii
AGCCTCGTTAACGCCGCCAGCCATTCTCCTAGCTACGCTATACCCCACAGCCACGGAGCCTCGTTAACGCCGCCAGCCATTCTCCTAGCTACGCTATAACCCACAGCCACGGAGCCTCGTTAACGCCGCCAGTCATTCTCCTAGCTACGCTATTCCCCACAGCCACGGAGCCTCGTTAACGCCGCCAGCCATTCTCCTAGCTACGCTATTCCCCACAGCCACGGAGCCTTGTTAACGCCGCCAGCCTGGTCTCCTGCCTCATACGCTACGCGGGTCACTTGTCACACCTCACACAACCCAACGTCGGGCTGCTGTCAGAAAGCCAACACAGGTATCCTGTCTCACCTCACGCGGCTCAGCGCTGACCCGCAGCCAAGCAGGTGACAGGGGCTACCTGTCTCATGCAACTCAGCGCTGGTTCGCTGCCAGACACGCAACACGGATTCCTTGTCACACCACTCGAACGAAGTCCTGCGCTGGCACGCTTACAGACACGCAACACGGATTCTTTGTCACACCTCTCGTACGAAGTTGTCATGTCCCCATACTTGTCATGGTCTCATACTTGGGCAATGTCAATGCGTAACAAATGAGATTTCCGGAGAGTAGACGCTCATCAATAAATCCCTATTACATTAGACATGCGCTGGCCGGAAGGTCGGGTAGTATAGTCTGACAAGGTAATTTATAATACAAGAGCCTATGAGCAGTAAGCAAGCTGATCTGAAGCGAAGGGAAATCATTTGGGTGCAGACAGCAATTAAGATGACGCCCGGTGCAGGGACAATTACGCCACGGGCCACGCTTGTGACGGAAGTGAAATGTATGGAGCAGCAAGGGATAGTGCGAGAGAGTCAGTGTTGACTCGACCCCGATACCGACTGGTTACTTGCCTGAGCTCGCTCCTCTTACACTTAACTCAAACTCCCATTTTCTCGACTTGCAAAAATTGTATATTTGCAAATAAATCAGATATATTATTCCACCCTTGTTTATCTAGAAGTCCTCAGCCTTCAATATCATGAGATACAACAACTGGCGACGAGGTGAAGAATTCAGTGTAATTTATTTGGGAAAACGCATAAAGTGCTAACATTGAAAATGTCTCAGGACAACACCCAGAAAATGTTCGACCCTGCTACGGAAGGCATCAAAGACTTTTTGGCTCGTTTTGAATTCCAAAACTACCGAGCCCTAACAGCAGCGAAGGACGACGAGCGAGAAAAGGCGTCATTGCTGGGATCATGCTTAGCAAGAAGCGTGATCATACAAATCCAGCAAAAAATAAAGCCGAAGAGCATAAAAGTGGCTACGTACGACGCGTTGGTGGCCACTCCAACAACAATATACACGACGCAGAAATACACAGTTGGAGCGTTGGTACAGTTCATCAGGAGGAAGCAACGGGACGGCGAGACGATCGAGAGTTACGCTCGATTCCTCAACGAGTTGGGGAGCAAGTGCGAGTAGGAGGAATGTTGCAGGACCAGACTCCTTTGAGATCAATTTATAGCCGGATTGCAATCCAGCAGGTTGATCACAGCATTTATCACGGCATGCGAAAAGAAAAGCTTTGACGATACCGTGACAGGAGCAAAGACACTCGAACAAATATCGGTGGACGTAGAAGACATCGTCCCGGTACGCTCAGGGGAAAGAGTATACCAGAATAAACCCCGGCAATAACCAAGGTCGGACCGCCGCTTAAATTCACCAAGACGGGACCGACAATCAAAAGGATTCAAGAAAATCTACGGAAACGTCAAGCCGACGACGCAAGTGAACGACACGTACGTCTGCATAAGACGTACGGTCAAAGGAAAACACGTGGTGGAAGAGTGATTTGCACTCAAATTCAAGTGCAACAAGTGTGGAAAAGTGGGGCATGTCGCAAAAGCATGCAGATCTAAAGCCTACAACACCACACGAAATAAAGCAGATCACATCTCCGAAGCGGACTATTGCTCACCACCCGAAGAAAGAACCCCGAGGGATTATTTTACAGTTAAGAAGATCCGGAACAGACCCTCAACCAGGATTCACAAGGAGCCACAACCGATTGAGGCTAGGAACCGCTTCAACGGACTCCCCCAAGTTGAGGGCCCCAGTAGCCCCAGTGTAGATTAAACGGTCAAACAGTGAAACTAGAACTTGACACGGGATCATCGATAAGCATTATCACAGAAAATATGATCCGTGACATTAAAAGTGCTAGAGTATGCGAAACGCACCAGAAAGCGATTGATTACGGCAACAATGCCATTAATTTCACTAGACAAACTACGCTTGCGGTAAATGTAAAAGGTACAGGCAAATTGCACACTTTTCTTGTTGTAAAAGATAACTTATCTCCATGAATCGGTCTGGATTTATCTGAGAAGTTCGGATTATCCGTGAATATGCCCAAAAAACTGTCGTCTGTTAGAACGGTCACTAGATGTAATCTATTCAATAAGTACAGTGAGTTTTTGTCTCCTAACTACAGGAGCAACGTTAAATATAATATTAAGATTAAGGTTGATAGTGAGTGTAAACCCATGTTCTATAGACCACGAAGCGTTTCATTTCGATACAGATGTCTTGTAAAGGAAGAGCTAACGAATTTGGAGAGCGCTGGAATAATTGAAAGACTGGATCACTCTGATTGGGCTTGTCCGGTTGTGGCAGTTTTAAAGCCCACCGGTAAAATACGACTGTGCGGCCACTATGCGATAACTATAAATAAATTCACGAATACGATAACGTATCCAATGCCTCCTCTTGACTACGTGCTAGGGAACATTGGAGAGGCAAAAGTATTCTCGCGTATTGATTTGCAAAACGCATACCTACAACTTCCGTTAGACGCAGAGTCCGAAAAATACACAGTCAATAATACGTCAGAGGAACTTTTCCAGTATAGTTACTCACCGTTTGGCATATCTTCAGCCAGTGCAATATTCCAGTGCTTCATTTCGCAAGTTCTTTCGAGCGTACCCAATACAATATGTTACATGGATGATGTATTAGTACTTACTAAAACGCAGGAAGAATATCTAGAGGTATTAGACAAGGTATTCACAGCCTTACAGGGCGCAGGTGTCGGAATAAATAACAGTAAGTCCTGTTATTTCACGAAAAGTGTTGAGTACTTAGGTCATGTGTTGTCAAACGAGGGGGCAAGACCCAACCCTCTGAAAATTCAAGCAATTTTAGAGGCACCTTGCCCATCGAATGGTAAAGAAGTACAGAGTTTTGTGGGATTGTGTACCTATTACAGCAAATTCATTCCGAATTTTAGCAGTGCATTCGCACCAATGTACGCTCTACTGAAAATAAAAAGCTAAATTCGTGTGGGAGAAATATCATCAGTCATGTTTTGAGACAATTAAACATTTTTTAATAGGTACTAAAATATCAAAATTGTTTGACCCAAATCTCGAAACAGCAATTGAGACCGATGCTAGCAACTACGGTAAAGCTGCGGTTTTATAGCAAAAACACTACGAGGCTTTCATGTCTGTTCAATTTGCCTCAAAGACATTAACTAGTGCCCAAAAGAATTACGCTATCATTGACAAAGAGACATTAGCAGTCATGTTTGGAGTTGAGAGATTCCGTGAATACTAATTGGGAGGCAGATATCAAATCCGCACTAACCATAAACCATTCTTGAAACTAATGGGACGTGAAAACGCTATGCCAGTCAATTGCAGTGCAAGACTACAAAGATGGAACTTGAGATTGAGTCAATATAATTACACAATCGAGCATATTCCTGGCGAATCAAATTGCATTAGCGATTGTCTTTCACGTCTGCCGTTAGCAGAGTCAAAAGATGACTTGGAGCCCACTGAACTCGTATTGTTGTTGAGAGATTTGGAATCATTCAGTGTCTCAGCGAAAGACATTAGCGTGGAAACCCAAAAAGATCCACAGCTATCACAAGTCAGGCATTACATTATGCATGGGTTCCCAACAACGGTAGAAGGAGTCATAAAACCATTCCAAAAGGCTAAGGATAACCTGTTACTGTTCAATAACTGTAATGTATTAAAACAAGGTCGTGGTCCCACGACGCTACAGAGACAAGGTCTTAGAATTGCTACATGTAAATCATCCAGGCATTTCGGCCATGAAAAGGATTGCCCGTTCGTTGGTATGGCATCTTAAGATAGACGAAGACATTGAGAACTTCATTAGAGTGTGCAACAAATGCGTGGCGAATGCCAGAAACCCTAAACAGACTTCAAAGAGTGAACGGCCAAGACCCATAAACAAATGGTCGAGGTTACACATTGACCATAGTTTCACCCAAGATAAAATTATCTTAGTCGTGGTTTGCGCACTGACCCGTTATATTGAGGCGGAGGTAGTGAAGAGTGTAAGTTCTGAAGTAGCAATAGAGGTGTTAGACACAATATTCTCTTGTAATGACTTACCAAGCTTCATAGTGTTAGACAATAGTAGCTCTTCCACTTCGGAAGAATTCAAAAACTACTTAGCACAAAAGGCTATTGAGCATGTGAGGCCTGCGCCTTATCACCCGAGTTCAAATGGTCAGGCTGAACGCAGCGTAGGCATGATTAAAAGTGGCCTGAGGAAAGCCACTGGTACTGTACAAGAAAGGTTACGCCATGTGTTATTACATTATCGCACCCCCCCCCCCCCATTCCGTGACGGGTGTTGCTCTAGCTGTATCCCTAAATGGTAGAGTGTATGTAACGAAAAAGAAGTGAATTAACCCTAGATATGCCCGGAGAAATGTCACAAAAAAACGTGTAAATATTACTATGTTCCAAGTAGGTAACAATGTACAAGTGCTAAACTTGAGACAGGGCCCTAAATGACTAAATGGCGTTGTTAAGGAAAAAATTGGTATTTATATGTATAAAATTTATATAACTAAACTAGATGTTATATGGACTAGACATGTCAAACAGCTGTTACCAGGAAATACCCAACCTCGTGACGACGAGAATAAAGGAAACATTTATCTGGAAGAATGCTTGAGAGACAGTCTACTTAGAGAATCTGAGCTACGTAAAGGGATGCAAGATGAGAATGCTAGTGGCAACGCATTTGTGAATGATCGGTATGAATGCGGTGATGAATCTAGACAGAAAATGGCTGATACACCCGAAAACCAGTACCGCAATTTTAATGCAGGAAATACCAAATGAAGACCAACCAAGACGTTCCGTCAGAGAACGTTGTCCAGTTGATCGGTACATAGCTGGAAACAAATCGTACATAGCATGGTAAATATGAATTATGTAACTGACCATGATAGAGACCAAGGTTCGGTCGCGTATAATTCGGTTGTACGGTATAACTCCTCTTAGAAAGGGGGGAGTGTCATATCCCCATACCTGGGCAATGTCAATGCGTAACAAAGGAGATTTCCGGAGAGTAGACGCTCATCAATAAATCCCTATTACATTAGACATGCGCGGGCCGGAAGGTCGGGTAGTATAGTCTGACAAGGTAATTTATAATACAAGAGCCTATGAGCAGTAAACAAGCTGATCTGAAGCGAACGAAAATCATTTGGGTGCGTACAGCAATTAAGATGACGCCCGGTGCAGGGACAATTACGTCACGGGCCACGCTTGTGACGGAAGTGAAATGTATGGAGCAGCAAGGGATAGTGCGAGAGAGTCAGTGTTGACTCGACCCCGATATCGACTGGTTACTTGCCTGTGCTTGCACCTCTTACACATAACTTAAACTCCCATTTTCTCGACTTGTACTAATTTTAAATTTGCAAATAAATCAGATATATTATTCCAACCTTGTTTATCTAGAATTCCTCAGCTTTCAATATCGTGAGATATAACAGAAGTCTAGCGCTGGCATGCTGCCAGATACGCAACACGGATTCCTTGTCACACCTCTCGTACGAAGTCCAGCACTGGCTCGCTGCAACACACACAACACGGATTCCCTGTCACACCTCACGTACGAAGTCCAGCGCTGGCACGCTTACAGACACGCAACACGGATTCCCTGTCACACCTCACGTACGAAGTCCAGCGCTGGCACGCTTACAGACACGCAACACGGACTCCCTGTCACATCTCACGTACGAAGTGCAGCGCTGGCTCGCTGCCAGACAGGGAGAGGATGCTGTGACGGCCTCTACCGTCTGGACCCTGGAGCAATACAGACCTTAATTGTTCAATGTGCGTGGAAGTTCAGTTCTACTCAATCCGCAATTATCGAAAGACTTTCTCTGGGTAATTTGGTAAGCTGCAAAGTGGGATAACTACATATTGAATTGCTATTGTCAGCATTTGGCTACTTTGTTTTTAGCGAAGCATTGTAACTTGTTGTAGTTACTCTTCAATCGGTCTTCAGTATGCAGTATTTTGTGATGATAGAGTGCACCAATTTAGACTCAATATGCTGCAAAACTTGAAACCGTATTTCTCGCACATTCCTCTTCAGACTAATACGAACTTTAAAAATTCTATTCTTTTCAGCTCTCTGCACCAGCTCAAACTGCTCCAGCAATTAGAGCTGGTGCTCAATGTGCTCCAGCAGCTGAGGCTGGTGTTCAATGTGCTCCAGCAGCTGAAGCTGGTGCTCAATCTGCTCCAGCAGCTGAAGCTGGTGCTCAATGTGCTCCAGCAGCCGAAGCTGGTGCTCAATGTGCTTCAGCAGCTTAAGCTGGTGCTCTATAGGCTCCAGCGGCTGAGGCTGGTGCTCACTGGGCTCCTGCAGCTGAAGCTGGTGCTCAATGCGCTCCAGCAACCGAAGCTGGTGCTCAATGTGCTTCAGCAGCTGAAGCTGGTGCTCTATGGGCTCCAGCAGCTGTAAATGGTGCTCAATGGGCTCCAACAGCTGAAGATTGTGCTCAACGGGCTCCAATAGCTGCAGCTGGTGCTCAATGTGCTCCAGCAGCTGAGGTTGGTGCTCACTGGGCTCCTGCAGCTGAGGCTGGAGCTCAATCTGCTCCAGCAGCTGATGCTGGTGCTCACTGGGCTACTGCAGCTGAGGCTGGAGCTCAATCTGCTCCAGCAGCTGATGCTGGTGCTCACTGGGCTACTGCAGCTGAAGCTGGTGCTCACTGGGCTCCAGCAGCTGAGCCTGGTGCCCACTGGGCTCCTGCAGCTGAGGCTGGTGCTCAATCTGCTCCAGCAGCTGAGGCTGGTGCTCAATGGGCTTCAACAGCTGAAGCTGGTGCTCAATGGGCTCCAGCAGCTGAGGCTGGTGCTCAATCTGCTCCAGCAGCTGATGCTGGTGCTAACTGGGCTCCAGCAGCTGATGCTGGTGCTCACTGGGCTCCAGCAGCCGATGCTGGTGCTCAATGGGCTTCAACAGCTGAGGCTGGTGCTCAATCTGCTCCAGCAGCTGAGGCTGGTGCTCAATGCACTCCTGTAGCTGAAGCTGGTGCTCAATGGGCTTCAACAGCTGAAGCTGGTGGAGGACAGAGACCAATTAAGCATTGCATGCAGCACAATCACCTCGAATAAAAGATTTACGATCCATTGATGACCGATCGAACTAAATTACTCTGATGTGAGGAAGCAAAGATAAAACGTGATTGTTTATCTCAGACCTGTTTTCGAGTAAGGGGAACTGTGGATTCTCTGGGTGTAAATCATAAAATGAAAACAAGAGGAAGCCAATTACAATTTTTGAGTGTTTCAAAGGAGAGTGGAATGAGTCACGCACTGGCCATCAGAAGAGACTCTTTTTGACTGCCGAGGCACTAATCAACGCTCGCTCAGTGAACAGATCTGCTGCGCTTCCTAAGTTGGGAGAGAAAATTGCAACAGTAGTCATTTCAGCTGTTGGAGTTTTTGAGCCGGGGGCAAAGGAAAGTATTCTAACTTGTGTGCAAAATTAAATGGTCAACTACTGAAGAGTACTTTCTTCGGCAATGAATTGTATATTTCCCTTTACTGGAGAGGACTTTCTTCGTCACTGTGAACTGTATGGCCACTCACTGGAGAGGACTTCCTTTGTCACTGTGAAATGTATGGCCACTTACTGGAGAGGACTTTCTTCGTCACTGTGAACTGTATGGCGACTCACTGGAGAGGACTTTCTTCGTCACTGTGAACTGTACGGCCACTTAGTGGAGAGGACTTACTCCGTCACTGTGAACTGTATTGCCACTCAGTGGAGAGGACTTACTCCGTCACTGTGAACTGTATTGCCACTCACTGGAGAGGACTTTCTCCGTCACTGTGAACTGTATGGCCACTCACTGGAGAGTACTTACTCCGTCACTGTGAACTGTATTGCCACTCACTAGAGAGGACTTTCTTCGTCCCTTTGATAGCTGCCTTTTTCTCTTATCATAAGTCTAGCTGTTGACGACATAATGAACGATAAAAAATACAACATAAACCTAACTTCAAGGATAAATCACCCAATTATTCTTTAATTTCACAAACAGACAATCTGGCAGACAGACGAGCAGACAGACAAGCAGACTGTTCAACAGTGTCTAGCAGACTAATGCAGCCTATCTGACTCGGCATGAGTTTTCTACCACATTCCTCAGTTGACAGTCAAGCTAACTACACCAGCATCTGCGGGCTCCTCTCTGGGCATCAGTTTGCATTGGTTAAGACAATCGACGAATTTGTAACATAAATTTGGAAAACTAAGGCACTGACTCGGGGGGAGGGGAATATGAGCCAGCTGATGGTGCGTAGTTCTTCAAATGCCAGACCTAAACACGGCTTCACTATTTGAGGGAGTTGATTTGATTTGAGCCTCATTTCCACCAGAGCCTGAGCGCCAGTCATCGTTGGCTCCAGCCCGTAGGGCACGACACTGTGAGGGGGATGCATTTCTAGTGCGAAGGCTCGCTTAGTCAGCAAGAACTATCTCGTTAACAAAGTAATAAGTTCAATAATCCCACAAGGGAACAAAGCAATACTGTATCCACTTTACAGTTTGAGGATAAGTTTGTTCAAATCGGATTATAAACAATGAAGTTTGCCAGCGACTTTGTAGTGGACAAAATAACTAAAGAAATTGGTTGAGCCGTCGGAAGTGCGAAAAGGAACAAATGATGAAGCAATGATCGCCCGTATTGCCGCCTAGTTCAGCTCAGACTTCACATACACTTTGAAGGTGCATGTAGAGTAAGCCACGTCCTGTGTGGGCCTGTGGCTCACGGTATCATGTACAAAGAAGTCGGGATATCTTTAACGGAAATATCCGTCTGTTATGGTGAGGTGGCAGATTTATTACTAATCCTGCTGATCGAGTTAATCTAGGAAAATATGTTCCCAGTTGGAGATGCGACTATGCAATTTGGTCATCAGGAATGTGGCTTGATTTGTTCATCTTAAAGTTTTCAATCAGATTTAGTTATATTTTGTTGCTACACACACTTTTATTTTTACTCCTCTTGTGCTGGTGCTACGCTCTGGGGGGAAGAGGAGGAGCGATCCACACCCGATCAAGAAGTGTACAGGCAGGTTCATCAGGAATGCTGCCATCATTACACGGAAGTGATTGAATATTCTAAGATAAATATTGGTTCGGATAAATATTGTGAATGTGAGCGTATGAGGGTGTGAGGTGCGTCTTGCCGTCGGCCACCCCCCTTGCTGGGGGATGCGGCCTAGTGTCTGTATCTGTATCTGAATCAGATTAATATTGAGTGAAAAGCAAGCGTTTAAAGAATCATACCAGCCCTGTGGACAAACTGACAGAATTGGACAAACAAAATGACCAGATCTTCCATCAATGGTTGACGAGGGTCACTGTACCTGACGTGAACGCGAAAGCGAGTGTGCTGAAATATTTTCATCGCGAAAGCAGGGCTCCCTTTACTACCACCACACCACAAACTTGCTAACCCATTTGCCACTCAGTTACAGCCCCTTCTCACACACCCCCCACCGTCGCCGCATCCTCAGTGTCGCCTTCGCTCTTGATACCGATTGAGTTACAAGGAGTGCATTACCGGACCGGCTCGCAGAGTGTGGCAGAGTGTGGCAGAGTGTGACTCGCAGAGTGTGGCAGAGAGTGACTAGCAGAGTGTGGCAGAGTGTGGCTCGCAGAGTGTGGCAGAGTGTGGCTCGCAGAGTGCGGCAGAGTGTGGCTCGCAGAGTGTGGCAGAGTGTGACTCGCAGAGTGTGGCAGAGTGTGGCTCGCAGAGTCTGACAGAGTGTGGCTCGCAGAGTGTGGCGGAGTGTGACTCGCAGAGTGTGGCAGAGTGTGGCTCGCAGAGTGTGGCAGAGTGTGACTCGCAGAGTGTGGCAGAGTGTGGTTCGCAAAGTCTGGCAGAGTGTGGCAGAGTGTGGCTCGCAAAGTCTGGCAGAGTGTGGCTCGCAGAGTGTGACAGTGTGGCTCGCAGAGTGTGGCAAAGCGTGGCTCGCAGAGTGTGACAGAGTGTGGCTCGCAGAGTGTGGCAGAGTGTGGCTCGCAGAGTGTGGCAGAGTGTGGCTCGCAGAGTGTGGCTCGCAGAGTGTGGCTCGCAGAGTGTGGCAGAGTGTGGCTCACAGAGTGTGGCAGAGAGTGACTAGCGGAGTGTGGCAGAGTGTGACTAGCAGAGTGTGGCAGAGTGTGACTCGCAGAGTGTGGCAGAGTGTGGCTCGCAGAGTGTAGCAGAGTGTGGCAGAGTATGGCTCGCAAAGTCTGGCAGAGTGTGGCTCGCAGAGTGTGGCAGAGTGTGACTCACAGAGTGTGACAGAGTGTGGCTCGCAGAGTGTGGCAGAGAGTGACTAGCAGAGTGTGGCAGAGTGTGACTAGCAGAGTGTGGCAGAGTGTGGCTC
>SDVV010038503.1:0-10727 GCA_016164225.1 Gammarus roeselii
TATATAAGTCACGAACAGTTATGTAGCCTGGTCACAAACAGTAAGGTCACAAATAGTCATGTAGCCTGGTCACAAACAGTCATGCAGCCTGGTCTCAAATAGTCATGTAGCCCGGTCACAAACAGTCATGTAGCATGGTTACAAACAGTCACGTAGCTTGGTCACAAACATTCATGTAGCCCGGTCACAAACAGTCATGTTGCCCGATCATGAAAAGTCATGCAACCCGGTCACAAGTAGTCATGTAGCCTGGTCACAAACAGTCATGCAGATCAGTCACAAACAATCATATAGCCCGCTCACAAGCAGTCATATAGCCCGGTCACAAACAGTCATGTTGCCCGATCACAAAGAGTCATGCAACCCGGTCACAAGTATTTATGTAACACGGTCACAAACAGTCAGTAAACCCAGTTACAAACCGTCATGTAGCCCAATCGGAAACAGTCACGTAGCCCGGTCAGAAACAATCATGTAGCCTGGTCACAAGCAGTCATGTAGCCCGGTCACAAACGGTCATGTTGCCCGATCACAAACAGTCATGCAACTCGGTCACAAGTAGTCATGTAGCCCGGTCCCAAACAGTCATGCAACCCGGTCACAAGTAGTCATGTAGCCCGGTCCCAAACAGCCACGTAGTTCGGTCACAAACAGTCATTTTGCCCGGTCGGAAACGCATTCCGATACATGCATTTTTTCTTGTCGCTGTCTGTAAATACAGACCTGACACACCTCTTCAATTCATATTCGTCAATGCTGATTATAATTTTAAAACGTGGCCCAAATAAATATCGAATCTATCATAGATGTTACATTTTTTTTCCAGCATTGCTCTGCCACTCCACGATCCTGGCACAATTAATAAACGTATGAAAGACATAATAGTCGTTACTATCTAAAAATAGCATTAGTTCATATACGTTCGTTCATTAGAGCAAACTAAACACCGAGGTGATAAATCTAACATGCCCATTTCTTCACTAAAGTTATTTCAAGTACTTTATGTGGAATTGGTCCATTAGGTGTTTGACACGTAGGGGAAATCATTTACCCACTTGAAGTATATGAACTGACCTAATGAAAGCACTTCTTCGGTTGAAGTTGATAAATGGAATCTGCTCGATGATTGGTGATTCTATTAAATAATTCACACAATCTTGTATATATAATAATTAATTTGCCCAACGTGTGATTCTAACAATCAATTCGCCCAACGTGTGATTCTAACAATCAATTCGCCCTACGTGTAATTCTCATAATTAATTCGCCCAACGTTTGATTCTAATAATTAATTTGCTCAACGTGTGACTCTAATAATTAATTCAGCCAACGTGTGATTCCGATCATTAATCCGCCCAACGTGTGATTCTAATACTTATTTCATCCAAAATAGTTCTCCACGCGTTAGATTTTTAATACACTGCAATCAATATTTTAATTTGCAAATTTGATTTAATTATCAATATTTAGTTTTCACGTCGTCGTTCCTATAGGAGTGCCTTCACTCAATTACAGATACCTCCATCAAGACTATATCGTAGCTATGATTTTGACACTATAATTATCATTATACATGGTAAATCATTTTCGTGGCTCATAGTTTACGTGCTAAAATTACTGCACACTGTCAATCCTATCCCTAAGAAAAGACAGGGTAATGTTACAATCGTCCTGCTTAAATACTGTTACCATTTTTTAGGTCCACTCACCTGTGAATGCAGCATGCGTCGCCTTGATGTTACGTTGTTGGAATCTAATACCTCAACACACACTTCGTATTTGGCGAACTCCCGAGTGTACGACTTAAAAGTACACTCATTATTGGGACAGCCGTGGACTTCCTCCTCACCGGCTTCGCCAGCGGCGTTAACCAGCCTCACGATCGCTCTCAAGTGGTGCAGGCCTGGCATCCCCGTCGTTCGCATCGACAGGGTGGCCTTCCCTGGACTGTTATTGACGGCATCCGGCCGTAGTTGAAATAGGTCTTAGAGACGGTGACTGTGGAGGTTATGTAGCGGAAATACTTCCCAGTAGTCAATGGGACAACACAGTTTGTGACAAGTTCCGAAATGCAACCGCAAGGGTTGAGTGCTTGCTAAGGTTGCAGCAGTGTGGTTCCAGCATTAAATTACGGAGTGGACAATGCAGAATAATTTTCCATAAACTGAATCTATACATTGTGTATTGAATACTCTAACAGCGTTCTGTCAATGCTCTATTTCTCTCTATAATTTTTAATGTCATTTACAAGATTTCCATCTTTGAACCTCACGGACCGCATTACCACTGGAGGTCTTTCGTTGACCCGATAGCGTGTACGAACTGAAATAAGACTTTTATTAATAAAGATGCTGTGCTTAGCACTCACTCCCCTGACCTCAAGTCTCAGAATGTGATGGCAGTATCACAGATTGAAATGTTACACTGGACACGATGACGTCAATTAAAATGGTTGAAACTCAATTTTCTGACACAAACTTGGAACAGGGTTTTGTTGCGCTATAACTGTTTGAAATAAATGAAGATAATTTTGCTGCGAATTAGCTTTACCGAGTTGAATTATCTTAAATACAGGAGACATATCTCAGAAGGTTCATACATTTCTTAGTCTTCTAGTTATATTTTTGCGTTATGTCGGCATCCTTTGCATCAGCGCAGCGGCTGCCCCATTCAAGGACTCTAGGAGACATAGATTACGCAATGGTGTTTCGATTCTAAGATCTACGTCAGTTTATGCTGAATAATGTTAGGTACAAATTGGATGAGTTTGGAAGTAGAGTTATAATTACACCTTCTGTGGAGAGGCTCCACGGACAAGTCTCTGCAGGTACTATTGATTCATTTATATTGATACGCTCTGATACTAATTGCCTTGTCACAGATGCATGGGACTTGTATAAATGATATGTTATTTACTGCTAATGAGAGTAGGGGGAATACATTTGATTCTTCATTTACAAATAATCGGCGGTGGCATAATTTCATCGTCGATTCAGATGGGGAATAAACTGAATTTTTGAGGATTTAATAGTGGAAAAATATGTGATGATATCACAAGTAAGAAAACCATTTTCATGTGCGTGCGTGCACTATTCCAGATAATGTTCTTAGAAGAAAATTTATCGGGAAGAAGTAGTATCTTGCATCGGTGCATGTGATTGATGGTTTACAAATAATAAATCATGAATAAATGTGACTTAATGTAATTTCAGGAATAATGGCATTGTAAAAATCAGTTTCAATTCTTGTAATATCATTTTTTTTTCAAACACCACAAATTTTATTACAGAATGATTTCCGGATTGGCGTACAAACAAATAATATAAAAAAATATCAGCGTAGATAGTTTTTGAAATTGGTTGGAATTTCGATCGAATTTGATGTGTTTGTGACAAACAATTTAAGTCAATGCTTGGAAATCCACAAAATTACACTATACAGTGAATAAATTGAAAAAAATCCCTACATATTAATTGGTAGGGTAATAATGTCGGTTTAATTCTTCGAATGTTTACAATTGAATAAATACTTAAAAATTTGAACTCATATGGTACTTAATTCAATTTATTCATATTGTAAGTAATTTTTCATACAGTTTATGATCTGTACTTCACAGATCATAAACTGTCTGTTAGAAACAAACAAATTCGAAGTGAAGATTTGAAATATGAATGTTATCAGCTTACAGTATTTTGAAAAAATGTTTTCATTTGCTTCCATTGCCTTCCTTATGAATTTTACATTCATTAACTCAGCAGATATAAACAGCAAATATTGCACATTCATTGGCTTTGATGGAATTTCAAATGGAAATCTCTGACTATTTTTACGAGTATTAGGTGATTTTCAATCAGGATCACAAATGTTGATAAGCCATCATCTTCAAATAGCACCTAGGTTTTCAATACAGCGTCTTTGAATTTGTTTGAAATTCACCGCAACAGAAATATAATGCTGCTAAAATATTCTCACCTGCTGTAGCAATGACTGCGAAATCCTGTCATGCAGAAACTTATCCTTGCTCCTTCCTGGTCTGCTATAATAAAGCGAAAGTCTCCGGTAGATAAGTCCCCCCTGTGGTAGCACACGGCCTCAGCCAGTAGCGCAAAGTCTGTTTCCAAGCACTCTGTGTAAACGATCGGCGTAGTCTCCCCATGTTACTTTAGTGAACGCTGTAAAATATTCTTCCTGTTATGCACAATCAATCCAAGTTAACAAAAAAATCGTGTTGAGGACATGTTTTGTATTCCATATCTAACATAACTCTTTAGGTGAAGGCTCGTCGAGCAACACTGGACGACTAACTTTAAGTACTTCAAAGGGTTTCATCACGCGAAGGATCCGTCACCGCTGATGTAACACGGGTTATCGAATCCAGAGTATAAAGAGCATTTAGCCCTGAAGTATGAATAAGCCCATCACATCTTATTGCACCTAAATGCGAGAAATGTGTTTCCCAGTTAAATAACGGAAACCCCTCGAAAACTAACAATGAAGAAAATCTTCACTCCTGGTGCGAGGAAGCAGATGCGTTTTTTTTTTTACATCGTGGCAGGCTTAGTTAGTGGCAGGGGGTTCATCCCTAGACCGGCCGTCTCTCTCGTCCGATTTCCAGTGATAGGTGAGTGGCATAGTAATACACTACACATTGATGCTTGCATTGTGTATACATATACTGTTCATATTCATAGAAGTCATGCTCATAAAATACATGTATACATTTCGTTAAAATGGAAAAATAAATCATAATATCAGCATTTGTAATGATCAACCTTCTAGAAATCGCAGCCACTTGCAAGCTCAGGTTAAAAACTGTTGAATAACATGCAATATGTCGATTGGAGAATAAAGTGATTTTGCCCCCTTACCTGTCATGGCGAAGGTTGAGACACATCTTCCCACATCCAAGGTGTCAGAATCTACTACGATAAGTTCATCTCTTGTTGCAACATCAGGCAGAGTAAATGATGGGTCCATCATAAAAGTGGCTCAAGTTGTGTCATCGACGTCTTTTCTTCCCTTCACAGATGCCTGATCACAATCCGGAAGAAGATCTTTATAACTCAGCAGCGCAGAACTGCAGCGTTGCATTCGTTGCGGTGATGCCCAGCCTTACCTTAGTGATGACGATGGCAGTGGATGTGGTAAACGGGCTATCACGAGATTAACTATTTTGTTCAATTCTCCAAAACACGTTGTGATATTCCTGCCAATTATAGTCAGTTTACCTCCCGTGCATCAATACTAGCAGTAGCAAATTTTCGGCTTCACTTCCAATTTTTTTTAAATTAAGAACAGGCGTATTATAACATAACAGTATTTTGTAATGCAGCATTGAACCAACTTTATCTTGCTTGCATTGAATGGTCTTGCGGTTGATTAAGGTATTTTACAATTAGCATTTAAACTCAAAGCCTTGGTACGATAGGACAGTGGTTTTCTCATCACCCTCATGGGGAAACGATCAAGGAAGCTGCTCGGCATGTGACTGACGTATACGAAGCAAGCAAAGTGGCCTATGTGCAAATGCGTGATGCTGGTCAACCGCGAGCAGACCTCATATGCATTGAAAAAAAAATAGATCGAATAATGCCTGCAAGTACGCACTGCACTACTGTAAGAAACACGAGGATAATTTACGTGCAGCTAGTTAGTCAGAAAAAATAGTTAGTGGGCGGATGATTGATTTTTAGCAAGATATGTAATATCTACAATCGAAAGACAGCTCTGTATCTTAATCTGTTGATGGAATAACAGGGGAGGGAAATATTGCTGATATATGGCGCGACCATTTGGATGGTATAGTGAACAGTGTCAACAATGACACAGACTAGTTTTTTGTAAATGAGGCTCTCAATCGGGAAAGTGACGCTGATGATGTTTATATGTTGGAACTTAGGACCGCTGTCAGAACTGAAAAAACTGGCAAAGCTGTGGGAAAGGACGGTGTATTTGTTCAAAATGAAGTATGGTCCTGTTCAAAATAAAATGTGCGACCGATAAAGTAACTATACACCAGTATCAATTGATACTGCTGCATTAAAGCAACTAGAAATAGTTTTCCAGAATAGTCTTGGCGACTCTCCGAGAACAGCGCTCAACCAATTTTGGTTCAAGCCTCAGCATGGGAAGGAAATAGCTTTCTTCACATTAAAGCAGACGAATAACTACTTTGTTAGGCGAGGGCCACCTATGTACCTTTGTTTATTGGATGCAAAAAAAGCATTTGATCGTGTAAATCATTGGACACTGTTGAAAGGAACTGAGAGAGGGGGGCCAATTTGCATTGTTAAGCTACTAAAGTATTGCTACTAGCAGCAGGAATGTGTAATACGCTGGGGACGCTCAAAGTAAAACCAGTTTCGAACAACTAATGGTATAAGGCAAAGAGGCCTACTCTCGCCTCTCCTTTTCAACGTGTATGTGGACAGCTTACATGACCGACCATCTCTTAGCTGTGTTGGGTGTCACATTGACGGATGCTGTGTTAACGCGATTAGCTATGCAGACGACGTGGTCCTTCTGGCCCCACATGCTGATGCTCTTCAGACGATGCTAAATACATGCGAGACTGAGGCCGCAAAACTAGACATCGAATACAATATTTGCAAATCAGCGAATATGCTAGTGAAACCACCCAACCGGAAATTCCAGCACAGAACGGACGGTGTACCTAACGGGACGCCGCTAGAGTATGTGGACAGTTTCCCCTACTTCGGGCATTTAATAACAAAAAAAAGGTGTAATAATGACGATATCTCGAAGCAAACCGGGAATTAACTGCGGTTGGCAACCAACTTATATGAAAATTCAACTTCTGCACAACGGTTGTTAAGCCCATTGTGGTGTAAATTTACGAGGGTGAATGTGAGGAAGCTGCGAGTAGCATACAAAGACATATTCAGGGGACTAGTTTGTGCCCCAAGAAGAACCAATGATAGCCTAGTATTCGCAGAATATGATGTTGGTTGCCTGAAAGTACAAGCAAGAAAAAAAATGCATAGAACCTCCGGGAACGAATTGAAATCTTAAATAAACCCTTACTGGAGGTAATATGTAACTGTGAGGTATGCGAACTATCCCCACATAAAGAAAAATGGGACAGAGTATTGCTTGTGTTGGAAGATCCCGATATTACAATCAATAATGTTCAACTCCTAACTGCATATCCAGATTATGGGCCCATTGTATGCGAGTGGTTGATAGGCTGGAATGCGACCCAGCATATGTTCACTGATAGCTATCGAACTATCGTAGCTTCAATCAAGACTCTTCTATCGGAAATTAAATATAGCGATCAAGTCAAAAAGAGATTATATGCTCAAAGCTCGCTCTACAACGAACCTATTTTTGCCTCAACTGCAGCCAGAACACCGGTATCAGAAGTTACAACAGATGCGAGTCTCAGCAAGGCACACTTGAGGACGTTATTCCTGCTACTGGTTATAATGCTTTCCAAAGCATTTCTAACCTCGCACCATCGTAGCAACCAATGCACCTTCCCCGTCCATCTTCCCCGTGAGAGGGCACGACTATTATCAAAAGGAAGGAAGATTACATTCCTCGTCAATACTGAGTAATAACTATCCAGTCAAATCCACATTTCATATATAAATGAATTACAGATTTCTGGCCATTCACATGAAATGGAGAGTAATTAAGTCTGTTGATCGATATTTTTTCATTAATTGTCGAGAATATAATGGATTGTGAGGTAATTGCTGCCTGGGAGTCGTCACGTAATCGGCGCGGCTCAAAATGAATTTTTTAGACACATCATTTATTGCTTTGTCAGATTTCTGTAAATATATTTTGGAAAAAATACTGTGAGAATGTATCTAGATACTGTAGTAATGTATCCATATTTTGTATTAATAGATCTAGATACTATATAGATGTATCAAGATTATGTGATGTAATAATCTATCTAGATACCGTATTAATGTATCTAGATACTGTATTATTGTATCTAGATACCTTGTTATTGCATCTAGATGCAACATAAATGTATCAAGATACTGTAATAACGTATCTAGATACAGAATTATCGTATCTGTGTTTTTAACTGAAATATCTAGATACTGTGTTAATGAATCTAGATACCGTAATAATAGATCTAAATACTGTTTTGATGTATATGGATACTGCTTCAAGTTCATCAGAGGTGATGGTGGACGATCAGCTAATTATACAACTATCGCCAAGAAGCTGGCCAGTAACATCCCGCAATCTAATGTAACCCAACTCAGTTAGTTGAAAATAGTAGAAACTCCTTTGTTTATTTTCCTACGGACTGTCAAGAGGTAGGAAGTTTTAATTCGTCGTTTAAATCATAAGGTTGAACATAGATTTGATTCCTAGTTACATGTCCAAGCATGTCTCCCGGAGTTTTCCCCGCTGGTTGCTCAGCTCATAAACGAGTCGTTCACGGAAGGTTGTTTCCTGACATTCTCAATGTAGCACGTTTAATACCGATTCACAAAGCTGGCTCTAAAGATGTTTTCTCTAATTATCGACCTATATCCACTCTAAATTTTCTTGAGCAAAGTTTTTTAACGGATCGTGTGTGCCAGATTGACGGAATTTTTCCATAAATTTGGCATATAGAGTGAGCAGAAGTTTGGATTTAGAAGGGAACGATCGACGGTTCATGTCGGATGAAATTTATGATGCCCTAAACTGCGGTAAATCGGTCGTGTCTGTGCTATTGGATTAGTCCAAAGCATTCGATGCCGTTGATCACCAGATTTCGATAGATTGAAATAAACGGAAAGCAATCGACTCCTCTAACTATTAACTTGGGAGTGCCTCAAGGGTTGATCTTGGGTCCTCTTCTCTTTTTTGTGTATATTAATGACATCAGCAAATGCTCGGGAAACTCTCTTTCGTACACTTTGCTGACGACACGACTGTGTCTTTGCCGGGTGTCAGCGTGGCTGATTAGATTCATATTTTAAATACTGAATTTCAGAAAGTTGACTAATGGCTCTGCTCAAATAAACTATGTCTGAATCTGGCAAAGACTGCTTACATGATTTACACCAATAAAGTCACTGATTCTAACGCACATGTGACTATTCGAAGTACAGAAGTTCGTCAAGTGGTAGGATCAAAGTTTCTTGGAATTATCGTTGATGAGAAACTTAAATTTAATTACCATGTCACCGAAATTTGTTTAAAGATGTTCAAGACCTGCAGGGTATTGCGTCGCTTAGCATCCATCGTCCTCTCCCATGTGCTGAGGAGTATATACCTATCACTGGTGCATCCTTACATTGTTTATGGTTCTGATGTGTGGGGCGACTCCTGCAAGACTAAACTTAACAGACTGTGCAGTTTTCAGGATCGATGTGCAAAGTTGTTGGGATCTCATAAACCTGGCAACCTTGATGTTAAAGGTAATAAATTAGGTCTCCTTTCGTATGTGAACAAGTTTGAACCATAAACAATACTTCATTCTTTTTATAATCGTATACAATCATATCAGGTGGTCTATTCAATTAATACTAGGTTTAAATCACAGAATTGCCTAAACCTACCCTTTTATCACTCATCTTCTTGCCAATCAGCTTCTCCATATAACTCAATATTACCATGGAATAAAACTCCCCTGTTCCTTAGGCAACTAAATTCTTATGAAACCGTCAATAAGTGTTTAAAGCTTCTGTGTTTAGAGGGGACGCGGGCTGGGCGGAAGTATTTATTAGTGTCCAACGTCTATGTATCTCTGCCCTCTGAGGTGTCACTGTGCCCTCCTCATTGGGATATCGGTGGAGCCCCTGGGAGGGTTGGCGTCCTCTGGTTGCCTTGGCACGGCCCAGAGTGGCGGATGCCGCTGGGCGGGGGGAGGGGGGGGCGAACGGCTTCTATATTCTCCTGCGATGTATTTATGTCTCCAATGGAGTGGCCTTCCTTTTCTGTGCTGTATTGCTGACCGGTGCCTACGATGGATGGATTGTAATAATCTAATCTAGTTGTAGCTCGTAAAATTTAAATTTACTCCATCGAATCGTTGATTGTGAATCTGCTTTTATTTTATCAAATCATGGATGAAAAAACTATCGTACTTTGTTTTGTTGTGTCATATTTCTCACCCCCATTACTGTTTTTTTTTGCGCTTTGTTTTGGTTTGGGACATGGTCGCGATCTGTGTTTTTATTTAACCTTTTTTTTTTTATGAATGACTTAAATATACGAATAAATGTAACTTTTACTCTTCAATGCTGACAAATATACTGGCGATGCTGTTTTAAATTTTGCCCGAATAGACTCTACAAACATGGGCTTTATTTCGTATGTATGCATACGTGTATGTGAATTCAATCAAAATCATTATCATTATCATTATCATTGTCTTCATATATCATGATAATGTATCAATGTATCTAGACGCTGTTTTAATGCATCTAAAAACAGAAACTGTATCAATGTGTCTAGATACTGTATTGTTGTATCTGTATTCTGTATTAATATATCTAGTTACTGCATTAATATGTCTAGATATTGTAATATTGTATCCAGATACTGTATTAATGTATCCAGATACTGATAAACGGTTTCTAGACATATTAATAGTGTATCCCGATGCAGTTTTGATGCATCTAGAAGCTGTATTGGTGTATATAGATGCTGTATTATTGTATTTGAATACTTAATAATGGTTTCTAGATACGTTATTGATGTATCTAGGTACGGCATTAAGGAATTTATATTCCATGTTAATGTGT
>SDVV010038504.1:0-10727 GCA_016164225.1 Gammarus roeselii
GTCGTTGGTTTGCTGTTAGATAGACCAGTTCTACCGCGTCGTTGGTTTGCTGTTACACAGACCAGTTCTACCGCGTCGTTGGTTTGCTGTTACACAGACCAGTTCTACCGCGTCGTTGGTTTGCTGTTAGATAGACCAGTTCTACCGCGTCGTTGGTTTGCTGTTACACAGACCAGTTCTACCGCGTCGTTGGTTTGCTGTTACACAGACCAGTTCTACCGCGTCATTGGTTTGCTGTTACACAGACCAGTTCTACCGCGTCGTTGGTTTGCTGTTACACAGACGAAGTACAAATAACCATGCTGATCGCATCCTTTTCTCTCATGTGCAATTTCGTCGTCCAGGACACGTTGTAAATCAACATCGCGAGGCATAATCTCGTTGGCGTCCGCTCCCGAACGGTGCCAATCTCCGGGTAATAGGTTTGTATTGAGTCATTACAGGGCCATCTGAGAGGTGCCCAGTCAGGGCACGGCTGGCCTCACTTCAGAGGCCCTCTGGTGGTCAAAGGCTGCAAAGCCATGATGTAGGACTGGAGGCTAAGAGGAGGGCTCGGGGACTTGATGGATCGCTCTACAATTATTCGACTTAGAGGCTGGTTATCCTCTTAGACCAGAGGCGGCTCAATTGTGACTTGGATTAGAGGTCTGACAATTTGGGATCCCCCGGGTTCTTCTGGCACTGGTCTGGCAATTTGGGATCCCCCGGGTGTTTCTGACACTGGTCTGGCAATTTGGGATTCCCGGGTTCTTCTGGCACTGGTTGCATGGTTCTTTGGTTGACATGTTGTCGCAAATGACACTGTTTGTCATTAGGCTAGTTCAACATTGTTTGATAAATCCTAACGTGATCATCAAAATGGGGGTTCGGAAGAGGGGGCAACATCTCGTTGTTGGACACAAGAGCTGATATTTCCCGACTACATTTTATTATCGCATTCAGTTACATTTTCGGGGGGAGACTTTCCACAACTTTAAATTCGCAGTATCATTTCTTTCAAACACAATTTAAAGATATAAAAATATAATATAGTTTTAGATCTTTAAATTGTGTTGATGGGCTATTATGCAGACCAGTTCTAACACGTTGTTGGTTTGATGTAACACAAACCAGTTCTACCACGTCGTTTGTTTGCTGATACACAGACGTGGTAGAACATCAACGACGTGGTAGAACTGGTTTGTGTAACAGCAAACCAACGACGTGGAAGAACTGGTCTGTATAACAGCACATCAACGACGTGGTAGAACTGGTCTGTGTATCGACAGACCAATGACGTGGTAGAACTGGTCTGTGTAACAGCACATCAATGACGTGGCAGAACTGATCTGTGTATCAACAAACCAACGACGTGGTAGAACTGGCCTGTGTAGCAGCAAACCAACGACGTTGTAGAACTGGTCTGTGTATCAGCAAACTCCATTTAATTTGAATATTAAGTAAATTTAACAATTCTTTTTAACTGATACTAATCCAAATGCAGGAATAAAACCCTAATGCGGAATTCAATAACAGCGAAATATTTTGCAACAATAATAATATAGAGGACAGACACATTTTGTTGCAGTTACTGCTTATGTTGTTTGTGGTTCCAATTGCTTCCTCACAAACCGATTGCTCATGTGACCGCCGCCCCGAGAACTACAATATTAGATAGTAGTGTCCCAACACTAATGCAGGCATGATCTCACACACTATTGAACATCATTTTAAGGGATAGTAATTGGAGCCCCTCCGTTTGGAACAGGCCTTTGAAGTCTTTGGCTTAATTGCCAAAGATGCAAGCTTAGGGAAACCAATGTTTCTCTAACAGCCACACGATTCATCAACATTGATATGAAACATGCATTCTAAGGATTTAAGGATTTAAAAGGGGTTTATTTATGATGACATGTTGAGAAATTACAGAAATATTAGAATACATGCACAGATGATACGTACCAAATCTTCGTCACAGCGAACTGTTCTGGCGACAACATTTGCTACTTATAGATTTATTTATTATTAACTTATAAATAAGGCTAGTGAGTAAACTTACCTCTACATCACACCAACCGATTGACATTGTTGCAGGAAATTCTCTATTTTCCAATAATTCAAAATGTCAAGGCAAATAAAAACGATATATTGAGCTATTGATTTCAAGAAAAATAAGTAAACCAGGTTGGGTTAACAGACATTTACTTAATCAAGACAATGTGCTGATTTATACTGACATTTAATAAGGAATTTTGAGTGGGAAATGTCCAACATGAAGTTATGCATTACATCTACTCACATAATATTTGGCAAACGGAAACAAAATTTTTCCAACTAGCTGCATGGTTCCATAAAATGTTACATATGAGCTTAAAAAAAACAATTATATGAGTCATCACAGATGCGTTTGGTAATTGAATTGACCAGTTGTGTTTCACCCTCACCGCTTGTGGCCAGTAGCGCTTGACCCTCACCGCTTGTGACCTGTAACACTTGACCCTCACCGCTTGTGACTAGTAGCGCTTGACCCTCACAGATGCATGTCTAGTATGAGAGGACTGTCCTTCTGTCCGTCCGTCTCGTCTAGTATTGCTTAGCTGGGCTGCACCAGTAACCAGAGTATAGCCATGAACACGCCTTTGCACAACTTGAGAATCAGTACGTAAATTCATTCGCAGATTATCCTCTTGATTGGGTAGCATGAGTATTTTAGAGCTGAATACTGACTTGTCAGTAAGTCAATAACAATCTGTATACAAGCATATCCGCCCCCCGCCGCCACTCGTTCACCACAACCAGTGAGATGGTATATGGCCTCTGAAGATGATAAATGACTACATAAATCAATGTATCTCTGTAGGAGAATTGTGTCCGCGCTCTCAAGCCTTAATCCTGGTGATAATATTAAGTTTATTCGCATATAATCTTACATGTTATAAAATTCTACTTCGGTAGTAACTTGGATACAATTATCAACTTCATCATCCGTCATATCCATATGTTCAATAAATAAGATATTTACTCTACGCTCTACCTTTGACTAAATTATAAAAGGTAATTATTAGTTACAAGTGGTAACGAACATGACACAAAACCTCTTTATTGTGCGTTGTCACGTACAATAAAGAGGTTAAGACACAGAGGCAGCGAGCCCCGTCGATTAGTGTTCAGCGGTTATGGCGTGTTAGCCACGCTGGCCCCATGTTGAGAAAGGAAACAGCTGTTTGCCCACATGTATGATTCATAATGTGTACGTGACTCTGAACTCTGAGATGCTTTATAATGTAGTGATTAAAGCATTTGAGGCAGTCATGGCCTTAGACTCCTGTGACCTGTCATGTAAATACGTGCAAATATTGATGTATGATAAATATTCATTTTTACTCTGTTATAGTCCTCTACCCTTATTACAATTACAAAAACATCAAATGCAACTGAACATCATTTGTGTCGTTAAACGCATTTTATGATGCAAAGAGTGGATTTTACCTTTTGACTCTAATCAGTGGTTTCAGCCTGCATACGATGTCGCTTCAAGGCCTAAGTCAAGCTTGAGTCCTGGCCCACAATCCCAAGTCAAGCTGGGCCTGCTGGCTCCTATCCAAAAACAAACTAGGCCTGCTGCCTCGTAATCCTAAGCGAAGCTCGGCTTTCTGCCTTTCAATCCCATGTCAAGTTGGGTTGGCTGCCTCAGTCAAGCTGAGCCGGATGGCTCCCTATCCCAAGTCCAGCTACGGCCTCCTGCCTTCCTATCCTTAGTCCAGCTGCGGCCTCCTGCCTTCCTATCCTTAGTCCAGCTCTCCCCACTCATGGCTGCTGTCAGCTCGCCTGCCATCAGCTGTGGGATCACTCAGGGGATGGCATGCACAGAAGAATCAGACCCGTTATCAGAGCTGGTAACTAAGCAATTTTTTCATTACCTCGCCAAATTTTCACGACTTCCATTTGGACACAATACTTTAAAAAAAGGTTTATTAGCGGTGCTTTGCCGTGACCTGATCGGCAGTGACTAGTCCGCGGCTATGCTACGCTTGGGGTTATTGATGTGCTATATTGGGTTGAGGCCGACACCCCGTCCTGATCAATGGTGCCTGCTACCCCTCCTGAGGTGCCGGGTGAACCGACACAAGTGACGCCTTTGTTATACTTTGCTAAATGGTCTTCGGGCTGGCACAGGGAATGATGCCCTCTCTGGAAGGCCATTGTGTTTCCTGTGTTGCTCAGTCAGAACCTATCGTTAGCTCTTAACATGCAAATGAAGCCCATCAATAGCGAGACGTCCACAGAGGCTGCTTTTGATATTTTGGACGAGGCAGGTCGTGGGAATGTGCTTTCTTATGAGGTGTAAGTTGAACGTTAAGTCATTACACTTGTATATGATGATACTGCCATGCAGTCCTGTAGTGTGATCCCTTATCCGGCTGCATGCCATTGTATCCCTATGGAACCAAAGGGTTTGAAGACGATTTGGAAGGAATGAACTAGAACTCAACGTTTTGTTAGGGTGATTTAGCCACATTGTATCCGTTATACCGAAACGCATGTCGTTCAAAGTAGCAGCCCAATTACGGCCTTGTAAGAAAGAGTGACATTTTGTAAACGCTCGCTTCACACATCATTTTACGGTGGTTTATAACGTCCTCTTCTCATGCTAAGTAAATAACACATCGTTTGTTCAATCACTTTGACGATCCCTGGTCGCCATGTAGATTTTTTAAAATTCATCAAGCAGTCAATACTTTTGCAGCCAGTGTTTGTCGTCGTATTTTCAACCGGTAATAGGCTCAGTTGTAGGCCGTTAACTACCAACATGTTCCAGTAGGTATACTATTGAATGGATAAGTTATTTAACACTCTTCCCGGCTCAGCTTATCACCCTTTGATAAATGCTAGAATAAGCGGACAAAGCTTCTCTGGACGTATGAAAAACATCGCAGTTACTCATTGATCTTGACTGACTCTGCTCCTGCTTGAGTGCCGTCAGCGCCGTCACGGTAATGTGGTCGCTGTCCCTCCAATGGATGACTCTATTAGACACTCTCAGTGCCCTAGAAAGCCCCTCAAACGACGTGCTTACCCTCGGGGGCTCGAGAGTAGAGGGAGGGGCGGATGAACGCCGGAGAGCTTAAAATGCAAATGAAGGATGTTATTTCATCCTTAATGCCATTAGTGAGGGCCGGGAAAATGGGTCGCTGGCGAATATTTGACTCCCCTTTGTGACAACCTATTGATAATTTTCAGTGGATATTCCTAACACATCACTGAATATTTCCTTTGGATAAGAAGGACGATCATGCGATATGCTAACTAATAATGTTTATTATTTTATGAATAAACGTGATGTTTAAAATATCTGAGTGAACAATTAGGATTTGTGTTCGTATGGCAGAAAAGTGGAATTAATGTTTTATATCATGTTTGTCTGAACACATTACATTATTTTTAGTGCTTTCAATATTGAACTTTACACATAAATGTAGTGCGTTATCATTCCTACTTATTGAGGATGAACTGGCGAGTCGTCATCCCCAACCTCTAGTATAACCTAATTACTCATTTAAACTGCATCATCGGCTATGTTCAATATTTGTCATGGTGTTCCTTAAGGGTCTTTTTTTTGGTCCCCTGTATTTCTTGAATTATATGAACGATATAGTTAACGCATCGTTCTTTTTACAAATATACACTGTTTGCTGATAACAGAACCTAATCTATTTGCATCCTTTCAAACACTTAAGTCGAATTAACTGCCTCAATTAACAAGGAACTCGATCATGTAAACAAGTGGCTAACTGCAAACAGAATTGGAAATATTGAAAAAAACGTCTTATTCTCATATAAAGTTTATATCAATTTACCACTCATAAAATATGGGAAGGGTAGAATTCATGAGATAGATAGCACTGAATTCCGTGAGGCCTACTTTGATGAAGATCGATCATTCATGAATCACAATTACAACATATCCTCTGAATTGGGAAGATCTATTAGCATTCTTCAAAACAATCAAAATCCTTCATAAATCTGTCCATAAAACCCTTTATTTAACGTGTTTCCAGTAATTCATAATTCACGGAATCGAAGCCTGGTATGAAACAAACTAAAATAAAACAGATAAAATATTTGTACAGAAAAAAAAAACCATTACACCTTCAAATAACCATCCATTCAATTCTTATACTAATCATCATTTTAAAACCACGATTATTCGTATGTATGTATGTATAGACATACAGCCGCATCCCCTGGTTAGGAGGGTGGCTAAGTTGTGCTGACAGAGGGGGAAGGCGCCCAATCTCCCCGCCACAAGACCGCCGTCGTGTTCACGCCAAGGCTCGAACTCGCGACTTGCAGCACCAGAGGCTGGCACTGCAGTCGGATACGCTAACCACTGGGTCACGGCGGCCGAGTAGTTAGCGTATATCAATATATAGCGAATATCAATATATCATGAAAATTGCCGTCTACTCGATCTATTTTTTTTTACAGAAACTATGATCAGGATTGAATCAATTTAATTAATAATTTATCGGATGTGCACAATCGTTACACAAAAAAATGCGAATAACCTTTTGATGCCCCGTCACAATAGATCCAAAACCAAGGTCAGCAGTCAATAAGCCCCGACGCAGTTCACGTATGAATATCCGAACACACGAGGTTGGTGAAGAGGAGTTATGACTCATCCAGTCCCGAGCAGCTACATTTTGTCTAAAGCAGCTATTAGTAATGACTGAATTGATGATTGTCAAACAATTTTTCATTGGTGGCAAGCTTCCATAGATTAATTTTAATCTTTTTAGATCTAGAATATCCTTCCTCCAGTCCAACTCTTGCGTTGAGTGTCATGCTCGACTTGTTGCAATTGCACAAAAAAATAGCATATGCTATGATATCTCACTTTTACCGTACTTGAATATGACTGTAGAGAACATCATCAACAACTTTCTATCTGCCGACATGCTCCATTATATGTCATCAAATATTTTAAATTAGTGTGTGTTCTACAACATTGTATTTTTCTCGTGTCATGATATGATTGTAACGAAAATTAAATACTACATATTTGCAAATGAACAAGCAACCCTCCTAACTTCTCTTTTAACAGCTCAAAACTTGAAGTGGAGCAACAAGTAAACAATATTGATTTCTTTGATCGTGCTATGCATGAAATTGAAAATAATTTATACAATGTTTTCCACGAAATCGATTCAGATTTACAAATGAGAAGTGTCAAATAATTCCTTGTGATGAGCTCCCTCGCCATACAATTTTATTAAGAAACAATTTCACCTGCATGGCATTAAATGTTGCAAGTTTGAAAGAGAACTTTCTTAGCCTTCAAATCAATATAACAGACCATTTTGCCCCTGCTGTGTTAGGGCTCTGTGAAACCAAATTGATAAATGAATTACAGGACTTATATAATTTATCAGGTCACAATTTGTATACAAACAATAATATGAGTAATAAGGGAGGCGTTTGTTTATTTATAAATAACAAGCTAACTGTTGTACCGAGACCTGAACTCTCTTTCATCAGGCCAAGAATAAAGACTCGTTTTGTCGACATTTATTGTGATAACAAAGTTAATACAATAGGTATGGTATACCGTAGAGCCTTTGAAATATCGGTAGAAAGTTTCTCGCTGGAGATGAATGAAATTATCAGTGGCCTTGACGTAGCCAATAATAAAATGTATATTATGGGGGATTTCAACGTAAATCTGCTTCAGTATCATAGATCGAATTTAGTTGCTGACTATTGTAATAATTTCCTATCTCATGGTATGTACCCATTAATTACTAAACCAACGCGTACAGCTGCTTGATCCGCAACATTAATAGATAACATTTTCACCAACGATGTTATAGTGTAACACGTGCAGCTGTGATCATTTCCGATGTCTCCGACCATTAGCCGATTTTTATTCGAAAACCGAATTCTCACGAACCCAGTAATCCGACTATAAATACCTATCGTAAATATAGCGACCGTAACTTTCAAAGCTTTATAGAGACGCTGGGAGCTTACGACTTTAATGAGATACTATCCATAGTAAACTCAAACGATGCTTTCACGCAGTTCCATAGCATAATAATTGAACTGTTCGAGGTGCATTTTCCGCTTACAACTAAAGAGCTCAGCTACAAACAAACTAATAATCCGTGGATGACACATGACTTACTTGCGTCACAAAAAGAGAAGGACAGACTGTACCGTAGATACAAAAGGCATCCCATCACTCGTAGAAATGAATTTAATCGATGCAAAAATGCGTTCACTAAAATGTCAAATATTGCTCGTGAAAACTATTTACAAAATTTGATAGAGACCTCACAAGGAAATAGCAAAAAAGTCCAGA
This sequence comes from Gammarus roeselii, assembly GCA_016164225.1. Taxonomy (NCBI): domain Eukaryota; kingdom Metazoa; phylum Arthropoda; class Malacostraca; order Amphipoda; family Gammaridae; genus Gammarus; species Gammarus roeselii. Next base: position 8,345 of record SDVV010038504.1, read on the forward strand.
AAATCATAAGCAACTTTCTAGGAAAAAATGAACAGAGTAATTCGGATTCAATTATTATTGATGATGAAGTCATCACTGATCATCAAACGATTTCAAATGCTTTCAATAATTACTTCAATAGTATTCCCAATACTCTGAGTGAATCAATTATTTGCAACAACATCCCTTTTGAACATTATTTACAGAATGCAATTCCTGAACAGTCAAACTTTAACCCTATCGACCCAAACGAAGTTGAAGCAATCATTATTGATTTAAAAAATAGTTGCAACTGGCTGGGATAACATATCAACCAATGTAATTAAAGCTATATCTGGGACTATTGTAGCTCCCTTGATCCAACTTATCAATAAAGTCTCTCATGCAAGGAGTTTTTCCTGATGCACACAAAATCGCTAAAATTAGTCCAATATATAAAAAAAAGACATAAAAAATGCTCACAATATCAATATTGCCCGTCTTAAGCAAAGTTTATGAATAATTATTGTATGTTAGACTATATACTCATTTTGTCTCAAATAACCGACTTAGCCAAAATCAATTTGGCTTTCAAGCTTTCAGGAATACAGAGCATGCTCTATTCAAATTTGCTGGCGACGTTGTTGATGGGTTTGACAGTGGTAAAGTCACCGTTGCAACTTTTATGGATCTTAGCAAAGCTTTTGATTGCGTGAATCATGAGATTTTGGTTGCAAAATTACAGCATTAAGAGCTGGATAAAAAGTTTTCCTCTTGATAGAAAACTCCTGGTGACTTGGAATAAACAATCATCATCTGCCAGTACGTTAAATGTAGGAGTTCCGCAAGGGTCGATCCTTGGGCCTTTGCTCTTCCTTATATATATTGATGACATCGTAAACACTAGCAACAGGTTATCCGTTGTACTTTTTGCAGATGATACTACAGTTTATTCGACCGGGAAAAACCTCAATGATACTATTACTAAAATGAATAATCAATTAGCTCACATTTCAAACTGCTTCACATCCAACAAGCTGACGCTAAATGTCGACAAGACGCAGGTCATGATATTTTCCAGGAGGATGATACCCATTCCTAACGCACAAGTCGAATTGAACGGTCAACAGGTGGCATGTGTAGCAAAAGCAAAGTTTCTCGGTGTTATAGTAGATTAGAGACTTGACTGGAAAGATCACGTCTCATTTGTTGCCGGGAAATTATCCAAATCATGTGGCATCTTATACAAAATTAGAAATTAGAAATCCTATACAAATTAGAAATTAGAAACTCATCAACACAGTCCCAACTATTTTTAAAATACTGAGCTGCTAAAACCTGGAATTCTATTACCATAGATATAAGGACGGGCAGAAGTATTGCTTCCTTCAAACGTAAACTAAAAATTAAACCTGTTTGAACTTGTACGTGCAGGAACTCTTGAATTGTAATTTACGTCTGCTATGCAATTCACCGTGTCAACTATTTATGTTTCATCATTTCATCATATAGATGCTTTCATTCTCCTTTTTTTCTGGCCACATATGCTCAAAATTTCAATTATCTTGTTCATGTAGAAATCCGTTCGTTTAGTGTACCTATCGATTATGACTGATTGAAATATTTATTTCATGTGTGCATATGTTAATATGTCATGCTAACTATGTAGTTAGTTTCAAATTGGCTCGCCAAGCAATGTGTGAGTAATGTAATAGACAACCTCATGTCGGACATTTTCTGCTCTCAAGCTTAGTAAACGTCAGTTGAAACAGTAAATAGTCATGATAAAGTAGCAAATGTTGTCTTACGAACAGCTCATGCTGACGAAGACTTGGTACGTATCATCTGTGTATTCTGATATTTCAGTTATTTTGTCAACACGTCATTATACCTAAATACATTTTAAATCCTGAAAAAAATATCCTTCCCTAAATCCCGTATTCACTTCGACTGTGTTCGAATCTGGAACTGACCCTGTGCTGTTTCCAGTTGGTGTCTAGGCCTAATAAATCTGGATATAATTTTTTTTGTTATTTTTGGCATTTTATGGTTAGGAACAATCGGTAGGTTAGTACGTAAGGATTAGGATGCTAAACAAGCTCTGACTGACGTTAATAGGGCCTTCAATTTTGTATCTCGAATTGCCACATCAGCACAGTGAAATGATATCATAGCATGTAAGCTGTTTGACTTTGTTGTGATAAACTGTTCCAACTGTTGTTTTGACAACGGAAATACACAGTACGTCATCAGAAAATAATATAAATTCCATATTTCATAGCTCATGATTGACTTATCAGGTACAATTGTAGTTCAATGGAGAGTCAGCATTCATGAAATTTTAGTAGAACGAAATATGATAATAAGACGAGCTTGGTCGATGAATGCTGTAAATAGTAGAGCGGTTTTGAATTAAGCATTGAAA
>SDVV010038505.1:0-10727 GCA_016164225.1 Gammarus roeselii
CGTCACAGGCCGTTACCTCACAGTCAATGATAAGGGCGAACCACAGTCTGCAGCGTCACAGGCCGTACCCTCACAGTCAATGATAGGGGCAAAGAACAATCCATGGCGTCACATGCCGTTACCTCACGGTCAACGATACGGGCGAACAACAGTCTATGGCTTCACAGGCCGTTACCTCACGGTCAATGATAGGGGCGAACAACAGTCTATGGCTTCACAAGCCGTTACCTCACGGTCAATGATAGGGGCGAACAACAGTCTATGGCGTCACAGGTCATTACCTCACGGTCAATGATAGGGGCGAACAACAGTCTATGGCTTCACAGGCCGTTACCTCACGGTCAATGATAGGGGCGAACAACCGACTATGACTTCACAGGCCGTTACCACACGGTCAATGATACGGGCGAACAACAGTCTATGGCGTCACAGGCCGTTACCTCACGGTCAATGATAGGGGCGAACAACAGTCTACGGCGTCTCAGGCCGTTACCTCACGGTCAATGATAAGGGCGAACAACAGTCTATGGCGTCGCAGGCCGTTACTTCACAGTCAATGATAAGGACGAACAACAGTCTATGGCGTCACAGGCCGTTACCTCACAGTCAATGATGGGGCGAACAGCAAACTATGGCGTCACAGGCCGTTACCTCACGGTCGATGATAGGGGCGAACAACAGTCTATGGCTTCACAGGCCGTTACCTCACGGTCAATGATAGAGGCGAACAACGGACTATGGCTTCACAGGTTGTTACCTCACGGTCAATGATACGGGCGAACAACAGTCTATGGCGTCGCAGGCCGTTACCTCACAGTCAATGATAGGGACGAACAACAGTCTATGGCGTCACAGGTCGTTACCTCACGGTCAATGATAGAGGCGAACAACAGACTATGGCTTCACAGGTCGTTACCTCACGGTCAATGATACGGGCGAACAACAGTCTATGGCATCACAGGCCGTTACCTCACAGTCAATGATAGGGGCGAGCAACAGTGTATGGCGTCACAGGCCGTTAACCTCAAGTTGTGATGTCTCAAATACCGTTGGTCCAGTCGTTCTCATGTATCCCTACGGTGCACATATTTGCGTCATGTATAAAAATGGCACAGCACTGGGTTTTCAATGAAGCTATTACAGTGTGCGAACGATATTACAGTGTGTGAACGATATTAGTGTGTGAAAAATATTTTGGTGTGTGAACGATATTACGGTGTGTGGACGATATTACAATGTGTGAACGATATTGCAGTGTGTGAAGGAAATTCTAGTGTGTGAATGATATAGCAGTTTGCAAACAATATTACAGTGCGTGAAAGATATTACAGTGTGTGAACGTGTGTAGATGATATTACTCAATGTTAACGATATTAGTGTGTTGACGATGCAATAGTGTGTGAACGATATTACAGTGGGTGGACGATATTACAGTATGTGAACATAATTACAGTATATGAACGATACTAGAGTGTGTGAGCAATTTTACAGTCTGTGAACGATATTCCAGTGTGTGAACTATATAACAGTGTGGGAACGATATTACAGTTTGCGAACGATATTACAGTGTGTGGATGATATTACAGTGTGCGAACGATATTACAGTGTGGAACGATTTTACAGTGTGTGAACTACATTACAGTGTGTGAACGATATTACAGTGTGGGAACGATATTACTGCGTGTGAACGATATTACAGTGTGGGAACGATATTACAATGTGTGGACAATATTACAGTGTGTGGGCGATATTACAGTGTGTGGACGATATTACAGTTTGTACCGGGAATGATTTTGAACTGAATGGTGAACTGATCACCTGCAACTATCACCGGTGTCAGGAAAGGCCGAGAAAGTCGATCTTTTTTTTGTGTGTGTAGATGTTACCGTTGCAAAGCGGACATTTTCGGGATGATATGGATTTTATACTTCCATTTCCACTAAAACGGTGAAGTCAACTTCATCAAAGGATGCTGATAGGGTGAAGTCTACTGCATCAGAGCATGCTGATACGGTGAAGTCAACTTCATCAGAGGATACTGATACGGTGAAGTCTACTGCATCAGATGATGCTGATACGGTGGAGTCAACTGCATCAGAGGATGCTAATACAGTGAAGTTAACTTCATCAGAGGATGCTGATACGGTGAAGTCAACTGCATCAGAGGATGCTGATACGGTGAAGTCTACTGCATCAGATGATGCTGATACGGTGAAGTCAACTGCATCAGAGGATGCTGATACAGTGAAGATAACTTCATCAGAGTATGCTGATACGGTGAAGTCAACTGCATCAGAGGATGCTGATACGGTGAAGTGTACAGCATCAAAGGATACTGATACGGTGAAGTCTACTGCATGAGAAGGTACTGAAATAGAGTACAATATGGAAACCGAATAGCTTCTAGACTATTTCATCGCTTAATTAGTGGCAAGAGTGGCAGGAGGCTTTAACACGGTAAATATATTACACTGAAGTATATTTTGATGTGCCGGCTTTTGTTTGCTTGTATTCCAAAGCATATCTCAACAACTCAGCTAATATTGTTCAATAACCGAGACCGTATCATATTTAATTTAAAGATACATAGTAAAATATAAAATCTGACCAAAGTTTGGAAACTATTGATAGCGCGTACATATGAGCCCTTCTGTTAGGGACGTCATGTGTACTCGTATTTTGCTTATCGTTATGAATCTATTGACAGTCAGGGTAAATGAAGCGAACATTTGGAAGGGTTAACTGAAGATTTCTACTCAATCCGCAATTAGTCGGACAGGCGAGTGCGTCAATGGACGCGCTAACAAATGCTTGGTAGGCATGACAAGATCATGTCTGTTTAGAACGAACGGTTACAACCGCACAAATTCAACGTGTATATGCTAAAATACAATCCGGTTATCTATTAAAAAGACACTCGGCCATAAATAATCCTCTATTTAGGGTAGATTACACTCAGTCAACCGTCGGACAACCGTCGGCCAACGATCGGCCAACTGTTGGCCAACCACTGTCAACTGTGGGTAAACCGTCGGTCAACTGTTGGCCAACCGCTGTCAACTGTGGGTAAACCGTTGGTCAACTGTTGGCCAACCGCTGGTCAACGGTTGGCCAATCGTCAACAGACCATCAATTGTCCGTCAACCGTTTGTCAACTATCAGTCAACTGTTGGCCAACCGTCGGTCAACTGTTGGCCAATCGTCAACAGACCATCAGCCCACCGGCCACCAACCGCTGATAATCCGTCTGCCATCTGTCGGAAAACCGTCGACCAGCCGCCCCAGCCAACCATCAACCAACCGTCATCAAGCCATTAAGGTTGGATGACGTACAACAATCGGCCAACCGTCAGCCAGCCGTTAGCCACCGTCATCCAACCGTCGGCCATCCGTTGATTAACCGCCGGCTAATCATCGACCACCCGTCAGCTAACCGTCGGTCAACCATCAGAAAACCTTCTGCTAATCGTCGAATAGACGTCGGGCAACGGCCGGCAACAGTCAGCTAACCGTCGGTCAACCATCAGACAACCTTCAACCAATCGTCGACCAGCCGTCGAGCAGCCGCCGGCAACCGTCAGTCAACCGTCAGCCAACCGTCAGCCAAGCGTCGGCCGACGACGGCTGCCGACGGTTGCAACATACAGTAATTCCTGGTAGCGACATTGTTCAGCGTTTGTTAGCCATCACAGCTGTTACCAGTTACTTGGGAGGTGCCTCACTGACACTGTGTTACATGATACATCCGTGCCTCAACTCGACTAACCGCCGGCCCCTCTTGATGACCACAAAGAGGTGGCGCCTGTTTTCAGGACTTCTTTTGAGTGAAGGTGACGGCAGTACGTGGACTCTTTAGTTCATACTCTCTCCAGAGTCAGAGTCCTCCCTTCCTCCGCTTGCCTTCCTAAACAATGTGTAGTATCCTGTCACAGGCTTGTCAAAGTCCAACTGGGCTAGATCGATCTCAGCGGTTCCCACGCAGCGATTGTGGGAGAAGTGGCAATATTCCCACACCATGAGCAGCAGCCTTCGTCCGAGAGCGTCGGTGGAATGATAACGGAGCGTCTGGTGGTAGCGAGGTGACTGGGAGCCGCGCACCACGCGACTCTTGCGCTTGTGCAACTTGTTTTCGCCGGCCTTAAGGTAGGTTTTCACGTAGGTATCTGAAAAATAGGTGCAACATTTGAACAGTGATCATTTAGGTTACAAGCCTTCATTTTGATACTCCTGACAAGTGAAATGTGTATTCTGTGACGATGCGAAACATCTTCTCGAGACTAACGAGAATATTTTATTTGCTCTACTTGAATATCATAAATCCGTCATACGGACAGCCAAAATACTACAATAAACGTAAAAGAATCAAAGTACGGATGCGTTATGCAGCTGTGAGTTAACTACAGCATTTGAGTATAATTCGGAATCTGTCGCTTTGCCAGCGGACTCCATTTGACCAGTATAGGGTCCTATGCTGCAAATACCTCATATATAAGTGAAAATTTAATGTATTCTAAAACAGTTCATGTTGCCGAGGTATGCAGAATGGCACCAAACTGATGTATTGAGCAGTCAGACGAGGCTGCTTGGAAACTGCAACGCCTTATGCAGGCAGAGACATCTGGCATCAGACAAATGCAAATGTTATCAGGGTCATCGACAGCGGTTCAGCAATCAAGACTGACAAATATCTGTAATGGTTTAACTTTTAAATTGTAATTGGTTTTGTTTAATGAACCAAGAAGAAACAGAATAAACTGCATTGGAGTCTCAGTGCGCTATTTGTCTTCATGCTATGACTCCCTTTCCGTTTGAGCAGAGCTACACGCTCCTCCAATTACCGAACCTCTACGCGGTTGATGGGGAGGGGTTACGCTTGCCCAAAAATGTCCTGCATTTCACGCTTCTGTACCACGATGGGCTAGCTGAAGAGGGTAGCAGATTTGGATAACTGAACTTTTACATCAGCTAATACTGATCTCATTAATCGATAACACTGAGCTAATACTGATCTCATTAATCGAAAACACTGAGCTAATACTGATCTCATTAATCAATAACTGTGAGCTGATACTGATCTCAATAATCAATAATAGGGAGCTAATACTGATCTCACTATTCAATAACACTGAGCTAATACTGACCTCATTATTTAATAACAGTGAGCTGATACTGATCTCATTAATCAATAACTGTGAGCTAATACTGATCTCATTAATCAATAACAGTGAGCTAATACCGATCTCATTAATCAATAACAGTGAGCTAATACCGATCTCATTAATCAATAACTGTGAGCTGATACTGATCTCATTAATCAATAACAGTGAGCTAATACCGATCTCATTAATCAATAACTGTGAGCTAATACTGACCTCATTATGCAATAACAGTGAGCCAATACTGATCCCATTAATCAATATCTGTGAGCTAATACAGATCTCATTGATCACTAACTGTGAGCTAATACTGAGGTCATTATTCAATAACAGTGAGCTAGTACTGATCTCATTAATCAATAACACGGAGCCAACACTGATCTCATTAATCGAAAACACTGAGCTAATACTGATCTCATTAATCATAAGCTTTGAGCTAATACTGATCTCATTGAGCATTAACTGTGAGCCAATACTAATCTCATTAATCAATAACAGTGAGCTAATACTGATCTCATTAATCAATAACTGTGAGCTAATACTGATCTCATTGATGAATAACTGGGAGTCAATACCGATCTCATTATTCAATAACTGTGAGCCAATACTGATCTCACTAATCATTAACTGTGAGCTAATACTGATCTCATTAATCAATAATTGTTAGTCATTACTGATCTCATTATCCAATTACAGTAAGCAAATACTGATCTCAATAATCAGTAACAGGGAGCTAATACTGATCTCATTAATCTATAACTGTAAGCTTATACTGATCTCATTAATCGATAACAGTGAGCCAATACTGATCTCATTAACCAATAATTGTGAGATAATGCTGAGCTAATTAATCAATATCAGTGAACAGATACTGATATCAATAATCAATAATAGTGATCTAATACTGATATCATTAACCGATTACTGTGAGCTAATACTTATCTCATTATTCAATAGCTGTGAGCTAATACTTATCTCATCAATCAAAGACTGTGAGCTGATACTGATCTCATTAATCAATAACTGTGAGCCAATACTGATCTCATTATTCAATAATTGTGAGCCAATACTGATCTCACTAATCAATAACTGTGAGCTAATACTGATCTCATTATTCAATAATTGTGAGCCAATACTGATCTCACTAATCAATAACTGTGAGCCATTACAGATCTCATTAATCAATAACTGTGAGCCAATACTGAGCTCATTAATCAATAACTGTGAGACTAAGTTCAGCCATCAGTCTGTGGCGAGTAGCGCCATCACCGTCTTTTTTACAGCACTTGGCGTGGATGGAGAGGTCTTCCAGTAATGTTTCCACTGGCAGAACTCCCGCGTGAAATTAGGTGCTTCCATCCAAGAATATGCATCATTCAAGAATGAGCATCTCCGGTAAAGCCACGTCATCACTACTGTGCTATCAGGGCTATAGTGCAGTGTTATAGCACACTGTGCTATCAGGGCTATAGTACAGTGCTATAACTCACTGTGCTATCAGGGCTATAGTACAGTGCTATAGCACACTGTGCTATCAGGGTTATAGTACAGTGCTACAGCACACTGTGCTATCAGGGCTATAGTACAGTGCTGTAGTACACTGTGCTATCAGGGTTATAGTACAGTGCTATAACACACTGTGCTATCAGGGCTATAGTACAGTGCTATAACTCACTGTGCTATCAGGGCTATAGTACAGTGATATAGCACACTGTGCTATCAGGGCTATAGTACAGTGCTATAGCACACTGTGCTATCAGGGTTATAGTACAGTGCTATAGCACACTGTGCTATCAGGGTTATAGTACAGTGCTATAGCACACTGTGCTATCAGGGCTATAGTAAAGTGCTATAGCACACTGTGCTATCAGGGGTATAGTAAAGACTTGTTGCTACTCGACTCAATAGGTACATTGCCTTTATAGATAACTGTTTTTTCTTTCTAAGTAATCTGAAGTTTGTTTTCGATCTGGACGCAGTCCTTAATGTGTCCCTCTATCTGCACAAATATGGGTCAGATGAAGCGAAGCATGGCTTTGGCAGATTTATTTTCGTGCCCATTTTGATTGAGATGAACGTCTAGGAATTTTGTTCGAGCCTTGTCCTGTTGAAGTTGTGCCTGATTACTAGTCCTGCAGTTGTTCAGTTTTTGTCAAATTACTGTGGTACATCGCGCAAAATGGTCTCCGGTGTTCCTCTGAGAACTGTTGATATGTTCTTGAATGTTGCAAATGTGGTGGTGGGCTTTGGGGAGGACTCTACCTCGATATAAAAATTTAAAAACCGTTATAGTCGCAAGGTCGGTATAGAGATCTCGTCAAAATAGACAAATGGTGTTCATATCGGGATCTGAAAATTAAACCAACAACGATTGTGACCTGTTCATACACTGTTGCTCGACTCCCAGTTCATGGCGGTGTATTGATCGAGCAACGTGAGCTGAAAACAAGCTACCGAACTATGAGTTGAACGCCACCATAAATGGCTTATAATAATTCATCCCAACTAATCAGCATCATGAGGAGTGCCTGGAAGATATTTAACCGTCAGTTCTTGTTGTTCTGACGTCATCGGCTTGATACCTCCTGCGAATGAGTATTGCTTTACTGTTCATGGCTCTGCTAGTGAATCACACAAGCAGCTCCTCTCACCATCAAGAGGTGCACTGATTACAAAAAGATTTGTCTTCTGCATGAGTTGGCCAGCTGTTGTTCGATACAGAGCTTATCAATTCAGTATGTTCCGTTGATGCTTGCATTGCTGCACTCTTTTGATGCGACTGTCCTGCTTACGCTGGAAATAAGTCTGTTTAGGGGTCAGTTCAATCGTTTAGTTCTTCTCTCAGTTGTTGCCCTCTTCTCTTTTGAGGTTTTGACTTGCGTATTCTTTGTTTATTCTTCAACTGAGTGGATGTTGCATGGATGTTGGAGTGGTTAGAGCACTGGGATAGCATTTATATACTATTGTATCTTGTGTTAGTAGGCCCTGCAGTTATTGTACCGTCCAGTTGTCTCTTTACGTTGGGTGGCTGTGCTATAGTGGCAGCTGATACTATGCAACACTTTTCTAATCCATTAATACCTCCTCATGTAGTCAGGTCAATAAACTTTATTTTGTAATGACATGTTTTGCGTTGGACAAGAATAAAATGCCATTGAACCTTTCACATTATAGTAGCTGATAAATAGTATAATAATCTTGCAGTTTTTTAGACGAATGTTTATTATAACACCTTGATTTTAAGTGTGACCTCTAAAATATTATTTGGCATTCCGTTCTCGGCGTTAAGGCAATAGATATTCTTCTGCACTTCTCTATGCCTTCTTGTGACAGTTTACCGAGAGAGTTACTGTTGCTTTAGATAAAACAAGCAGTAACATCCTTACTCAGCCTACCGTGGACCGGATGTGTAATGAAGGAAGGGCCTCACCTTGCTGTTTGGCCCTAGTGTGTAGGAAAGGAAGGGCCCCACCTGGCTGTTTGACCCTAGTGTGAAGTGAAGGAAGGGCCTCACCTGGCGGTTTGGCCATACTGTGTAATGAAGGAAGGGCCCCACCTGGCTGTTTGGCTTTAGTGTGCAGTGAAGGAAGGGCCTCACCTGGCTATTTGGCCCGAGTGTATAGTAAAAAAGGGCCTCACCTGGCTGTTTGGCCCCAGTGTATAGTGAAGGAAGGGCCTACCCTGGCTGATTGGCTCAAGCGTGTAGTGAAGGAAGGGCCTCACCGGGCTGTTTGGCCATAGTGTGTAGTGAAGGAAGGGCCTACCCTGGCTGATTGGCTCAAGCGTGTAGTAAAGGAAGGGCCTCACCGGGCTGTTTGGCCATAGTGTGTAGTGAAGGAAGAGCCCCACCTGGCTGTTTGACTCTAGTGTGTAGTGAATTAAGGGCCTCACCTGGCTGTTTGGCCCTAGTATGTAATGAAGCAAAGGCCCCACCTGGCTGTTGGACCCTAGTGTGTAGTGAAGAAAGGGCCCCACCTGGCTGTTTGGCCTGATTTTGTTGAGAAGGAAGGGCCTCACCTGGCTATTTGACCCTATTTTGTAGTGTAGGAAGGGCCTCACCTGGCTGTTTGGCCCTAGTGTGTAGTGAATGAAGGACCTCACCTGGTTGTTTGGCCCTAGTATGTGGTGAAGGAAGGGCCTCACCTGTCTGTTTGGCACTATTTTGTAGTGAAGGGAGGGCCTCAACGGGCTGTTTGGCCCTAGTGTATAGTGCAGAATGGGCCTAATCTGGCTGTTTGGCCCTATTGTGTAGTGAAGGAAGGGCCTCACCTGGCTATCTGGCCCGAGTGTGTAATAAAGGAAGGGCCTCACTTGGCTGTTAGGCACGAGTGTATAGCGAAGGAAGGGCCTACCCTGGTTGATTGGCTCAAGCGTGTAGTGAAGGGAGGGCCTTCCTTGGCTGTTTGGCTCTAGTGTGTAGTGTAGGATGGGCCTCACCTGGCTGTTTGGCCCTATTGTGTAGTGAAGGAAGGGCCTCACCTGGCTGTTTGGCCCTAGTGTATTGTGTAGGAAGGGCCCCACCTGGCTGTTTGGCTCCATTTTGTAGTGAAGGAAGGGCCTCACCTGGCTGTTTGGTTTTATTGTGTAGTGAAGGAAGGGCTCACCTGACTGTTTGGCCCTAGTGTGTGGTGAAGAAAGGGCTCACCTGGCTGTTTGGCCGATTCTGCCAGTGGGAGACCCTTGGCGGAGCCGATGATGACTTCCAAATGCAATTTGGTTAGGCAGAGCTCCAGCAAGATCTCCCCGTACGTACTGTCATCTGTGAAATTGAAGACGTTTCATAAATAGGTTGCAATGAACCAAAATACAACCAACACTGGTGTCTATTAAAATTATATAAACCGTAACAGAATGAAATAATTATTAATAAGTAATGCAGGCAGCTTAGAAGGGAGTGTACTTCGCACCTGATCTTATTTATAACCAATATAGAGGGTTCCATTAGTGTGATGCTATACGAGTCATTCAGGCGAAGACTTCTTGAATAGATTATATCATAAACAGGCCACACTTATAAGAATATTCCCTTTACAAGACATTAAAGGCGGGCATCCGCTTCAAAAATATTCTTGATGTGGGTCAAGGCTCACAGAACATGCATGTTGATGTCTTCCTTGCATTATTTGCTACTTCCTGGCGATGCAAGCGTCTCATGGTCAAGGGACGACTACTCCTCACCGATCGAGTGGAGGAGAGGCAACACTTAGATGGCGACTCTCACAACGTAAGAGCTATTATCTATGAACATCATGCAAATGATATTAGAAACTACTTTTGTTGATAGAGTGACACGGAATCTAACATGCGGAAGCAGCGAACTACGAGGCCTTCTTATCAACTGGTGGCTCCTTCTGTCGAGCAGTGACAGGATCGTTCGTGCACTTATTGCAGAGAGGGTGTGGGGCACTGGGATACTTTTTGGTTGTTGTGATGTGGTACGCTACAAATGCTGAGAAATACTGGACAGATATAAACGGGAGCCAGTTAGGAGGCAGGCTTTACGGGCGCTACGAAACCACTAATGTTGAGAAATACTGGACAGATATACACGGGAGCCAGTTAGGAGGCAGG
>SDVV010038506.1:0-10727 GCA_016164225.1 Gammarus roeselii
ATATCCTCATTATCAAATAGTACAACATCGAATAATATTCACTACGAACTACAAAGTAAATCAAAGTTTCTTGTTGCACGGAACAGGTTTTTAATTTTGTGATTGCAAAGCAAATAATCCCACTCTGCTTCTACTTTGAGGTATCACACTCCCAAATGGATTGTGTATTTCGTCTGACTGCCCTCTGTGATCTATTTTACATCGTCCTGTTTTAAATAATGAATGTGCTATCACGCATCAATAATTGGACCCCTTGTCGAAGAGGTAATCAGAGATGGAGCACACATGTGAACGTTCAGTTGTGCTGAGAAGAGATTTGGGGTGTCAAAGCCTGGCTTGAGAGTTTAGCATCCCAATAAGATATTTGTTGCACTTTACCCGAAAACGAGGACCGAGCTGTGATTCTGTCGACTGATAAGTTGGTAAACAAAATTGAAATGCTTTCATGCAACTTTGCTTCGACATCTTATTATTAATCCACAAATGCGTGATAGAAGTCTCCACAAATCCAGAGGCACGTCTCTGAATAGCTCCTGACAACAAACACATCATTTACATCTCATTATTTACCTTGTTAGGATACCAGTGATTCATTCTCATGAAGTAAGTTTACCCCCTCATGTCGCCCTCGAAGACATGTCTGCCTCGAAGCGCAGTTTTATGTTGCTTAAATTCTTTGCTAGGGACTCTTTGCTGTTAGTAATTGGACTGGTGGAGGGAGGGAGGAGGCTCTTTGCTAGTGTTTCTTTGCTGTTTAGTAATTGGACTGGTGGAGGGAGGAGGCTCTTTGCTGCTTAGTAATTGGACTGGTGGAGGGAGGGAGGAGGCTCTTCGCGGCAGGTGGAGAAATGCAGTATAACAATGAAAGCGTTATTGAAAATGAAGGAAAAGTAATCAAAGTTGATTTGCATTCAGATTAAGAAAACCTTACAATTCGTGCTAACAAAAGAACAAGAAATACTGCAAGATGTTAACATATTCGTTCACATGAGGCATGTATGCAATTGAAATTAATTAGAGATAAGTTTATTGTCTATTGCATGCATATTGACATAATAATATTTCGAGTATTTAGTAGAAAGTGAGTGAATGGATGAGGATAAATGACGAATTGCTTCATGACGGGTAATGATACCATCTGCTTTAATACCTGAGCCTGCCACCAGAAACTATACCGTTAACATCACATGTCCTGATGATCTGGATAAAGTGCTATATTACATCAACCTGTCAGGTTAGCTATTAAAAATTACTTCACTTTAATGAAATATTTGCAGACATGTTCATCTACTCTGCAATGTCATTCATTTTTAAATGAAACCTCCCAAAGCTAATTGAGATAATTTTGAGATAAGTAATTAAGTTTTTTCCTTCAGCCCATGGCAGCAACGGTTCGGACTCAGTTTGCAAGCATGTCATTGTCCTTACCAATTTGTTGATAAATAAATTACATTGCATATTAATAGGCGGGGTGAAGGTAAGGTAGCAAGGTAAATGTTATAACATTGGGGAAATTTCACAATATTGGATGTGGTTATGTAATTATAAATATGTTTAGAAATATTGTTCAGATCATAATTCGATATATTTTAGATTTGGTTTATTCATTTAAAAATTGAAAAAAAAAATCAAACTGACTTATTCTTTATCACTCGTGGGCCCTCCTATAATAATGTCCAGCAGCTGATTGAAATCTACTTCCGTTTTCCCTGAGTATCGCAGATCTGGGTAGCAACATTCTGACCACCGAATATTTCATTTTGTTTCTTGTTTCTAAAACAGAATGGCTTATGACATGATCTTCGAGAAATTTATTCAATTCAATTGATGGAACCTAGAAGTGCAATTCTTAAAACCGCAGTACATTCAGCTGGAAATGAATATATAAACAGCTGTGTTTCTGTTATTCTGTGGGAAGGCTTTGAGTTAAAAATATATCAGAACACCAATATTTAATTCTGATTATGTAGTCAAGATAGATGGCGTCGGATTTTACATGTGGTCGGATGAGATCGCAGGTGAAATTACTAAGTGTAGGACCTGGTAGAGATATTTAGTAAGCTCCTGCGGGTAGAGTACTTTTCACAAATGATCTCAATCTCTTACCGGTGTTGGGAAACGTTTCTGCAACCTAGAGGCGAAAATCCATCCAATCCCATCGTTACATCAATGATAATATAAGTTGTATCGACCTTTTTCTTGCATATCGGTATCGGTATCTGCAAGCCAAACTATGACAAAGAATTACCAATAGTCAGATACTAAACAAGTTTTCGTTAGAATAATTACGTTTATCAACAACTAACAATAACATAAGAATCGATTCGTTAGACTTTGTTTGCTTGTTCACTGACTCCTTCTGAGTATATCTTTTTTCCCATATGACAAATATACATGTTAGACTATGAGTATTAACTTCAGAGTGTATGTATTTAATACGTTGATTGAAATGGTCTTCATCGGTAACTGGTGATACATCAAAGAATGGGATATGGTAAGTTTCCTGTTTACATGTTTGGCATAATCAACTTGAAATATTCTGAATTCAACACGAGGTGAAGAAATTAATAAATCTGTGATTCTATGTAGAAAAACTAACTGGTAAAAACTCATAAATCTATATGAGATATTAACAGTTGATATTTTTTGTACATTTCATTTATAGTAACTAAATTTATTCAATTATTATTTTTTTCACTCTTCGTTCAAGATTTTTTTGCGTTTTCGATCAACTAATAAATTATTTACTGCATATTGATGATGAATAAGTCTTCCATTATGATCTACTTCTAAGGTGCACCGTAGAGTTGACCCAAACCTGAGACTCTCAAACGCAACACAACGATGCGGTAATTAACATTCAGATTTCTGTAGTATTCTTTTGCCTCGCTTTCACCTTTAACTGACTCTATAAATTGACTGTCGGATTAAGGTCTCATATTTGCTCTTCTGATGGTGGAACATCCATCCTAAATGTGTCTGCTAAAATGGACTCACTGATTACATGGAAGTTCTCCAAGTCTCAGTTTTAGTTCTCAATAAGTTGTGGATCAAAATATTAATGATTGTGACACAGCTGCACCAGAACATCAAACCTCCATTCCCTATTGTAGTGTCAGCGCTTGTTGACAGAGTAGTTTCCCGACTAACCTTGTAAAATATGATTTATTGTTAAGGCCGAATATTCATATGTGTGTCCCATCAAACCATAAAATTTCCGTTCTTTATGCGTCATTCTCTTTGACCTGATCTATAGCAAACTTCACATGTGTTTCCGAATGGAAAAGCTGCAGATGAGGTACTCTCTAAATTGAACATGGCGATTTCACCTCTCTGCTGTTCGACGAGACCTTTCCGGCGTGATTATTTCACCTCCGCATCTCTGATCATCGGCAGTTTATTTCAGTTATCCCCAACCCGTGGCCACAGTTGTAATTCTGTTTCTTTAGTCGTCACGCATGGGTTATTAGATGTGATCCATACAATCTTGCAGTCTCGTGCTTCTGAGCAGATTTCGTTTAAGGCATACTTCGCTTGCTCACTCGAGCATCGGTAACAAACCCGTCATAGTTTGAAATGGTTGAACAATATGGAAATAATCTGAAATCCTTGTCTATTCCTCGTTCACTTCTTAGCTAGACTCGGTGGTTTTCTGTCCTTGGCATGATATTGAAGATGAACATTTGCAACGTACTTGCGCTACGACTCCTTCTAGCAATTGCCACTATTTATAATATTTTATACAATAGATGCAGATGATCACTTACTGGGATCGGAGTCAACATAACCAAAAGTTCAGAATCGGTACCTTCATTGAACTTAGAATTAGCCTCGGCACATCTCTAAAGTGCGCTATGGCGGTAGTACGGTCTCAATGGAAACCCTGAGCGCAGAGTGGTGCACTGTAGCTGTCTTGCGAGCACCGTAGCAGTCGTTGGTGCACTGTGATAGTCATACGAGCACCTGGTAGGCGCGGATCCACTGATTTTCTCATTAATTAGCTTCCATGATTGAATACAGAAGATACTTGTTTCCTCACTATTCCGGGCTTATTTGTTCGTAAATCTGTTCAATCTTCCCCATCGCTCTGCTCCATTATGACCAGTGTTTGTTTTACATTTGATGAACTCCTTTGCATTTTCATCTCGCCGGTTGTTGAGGCAGGCTCATCCTCAAGGAAAGTTTACGGCCGAGAAATGAGCTAATTAGCAGGTAAGTCAGCCCAGTTCAGCAAGTAAACTTCCTCACTGCGAGTTTTTCAGAACCCAGTACTAACCCATCATTGTGTAGCTGACAACAAAGTTTGCTTATAGCAGGAAAACAAGGCGATGATTGAAATTCCGGACAATAATCAATTTGTGTACATAAGTCAGTTGTCATTTTCATTCTCCACGCCGGTAAAACTGTTTGAGGGCGCGCGTGTCGTATGGAAAGGTTGAGACTCGGCTGCACTATCATCACTTCCGTGATTTCAAGAGAGAAGAGATTAGTTTACTCCTCATGACAGTTGCATATTTTTGTTTGTAGTTTGATGAACATCACTCAACTGGTATTTGCTATTAATAAAAGCAACTCATATTTTGAATTATTATGAAACCATAGAGTACCCATTCCAGAATTTGTGTAACCCAATTGTCTCTAATTGATTATTTCACTATTAGTATTTTGTTTTCGCTGTGCCTGAACTAAATTCATCGACCTTTTTAACCATATGTATACACATCTGGAACTCACATTTCTCGGTAAAACCTTACATGTAAGAGTGTTTCAATGCGTTAATTTCTATCGAAGTAATTATTTTCAAATGTTGAAAGAATTATAAGACGCACAAACAAATCACACGATCGGATCTCATCGTATGAGTGTCACTTTGAAATGTCATGCCCTCATTAGCTCATTCAATTAAAACATTCCTTCCAATTAATTATGATGATTCATAAAATATTTTACGTCAACAGCAACAGAAAAATCAATGAAATCACAGGGCTCTGCATGCAATCTAAAAATTGCGCTGTCTGAATTAGGGGAGTGTTGATAGAGGGAAACAGCGACATTGACCACCAATTCTCTGAACTGAAATGAGAAATGTTTCATGGAATTTAAACTGATTGACTGTAAATCAAATCTTTTCAACTAATAATCGTCTACATATAAGGGTCTCAACAGAATCTGTATTGCCCTGGAAGGGCGCGTTTAATCGTTTGTCGACGGCAAACTGTGAGGAGCTTGAGATGAGATCAAGCTTTGTTCGTTTATAATACGCAAATGTGCTCTCCCCACAGCTCCACTGCCAAATACTCCATCGTTGTATCCGTAGAGTGACAAATTGTTTTTTAGTGAGCATGTGGCTCACATTTTTTGCTTCTAACTACTTGTGTATTCCTTTCGGGATCATAATTCCAGCGCTGAATCAATTAACGTGTGATCGAAAGACCATATTTGTCTATGTCATGTTTCACTTGTTGCAAATTTGACTGTATTTCGAGTTTTAATTTTGCAACAAACATCGGATACATTTTCACTCAATATCCCGAGAAGAAACATAAATGCCAATAAATGCTCCAATTAAACATTGACATTCTCAGTCACAGTATGCGGTAAATGTTACATCAATCAAGTAGACTTTAATATTAAATGATGAACATTTCCCATTTTTCGGATAGGCGAGGAAATCGGTTTGACCGTAAATTGTCCCAATAGCTGATCAATTAACGTTTTGTTAGTTACAATAAAACATGTTTATAGTATCAAGCATTGCCAATCCGCAAATCTGTTCATTGTGTCTTGAACTCCCCCTGGGTTCTCAGTTATGAGTCTTACTAGGTTGTATACAGAATCAAATCATTTTTAGAGATGTACGACAAAATTCAGTATACGATAACTGTTGAAGGCGCCGCTGAAACGACATTCTCCGCAGTAGTCAACGTCGAACCCAGCATTTGACAGGAATTGCAAGGTTTCCCGGACAGCTTCTGGAGGAAACGATAACACTCAAAATAACGACGGATTTGTTGATAGCTTCGTATTTCCTTAACGGTCATTTCTATTTTCGTATAGCACATTTTACCGGAGTCTAATACTTTTTATATTCCGTTCCCTCACGATGTATTCCGTCCCTGACGTTTTTCATTTAATTCGTTTTTCGTTGTTCATAACTTCTCATTTATTGACTTGAAAAATAATAATTTATAGAAACATTTCTCGTTATCTCAATGTCCGACATAAATAAAAAATATATGACCAAGTACTCGCATGACGACGTCGCGATCCGGGACCAAAATTGCCCGTCATTTCATTGTTATACGAATGACTTTGTTTTGATACAAAAACGCAGCCACCGTAATTTTTTTCAGCCCATACACTGGTCGATCATAAAAAAGAGGCAATCCGTTCAGCACTTTACTCTTCGTATGAAGCAGTTGCGACCACAATCCAAGTCGGTGGAACCAACAGCACATCAATTTTGTGCTGACTTGTTTCTCCAGTTCAAATGTCGCTACACTCGATCAGACTCCAAATAATCAATTCCATCGCATCAAATTTATATTCGAAATTGGAAAATGTCAAAATAATTTCACGCAGATTTTTTCTTCTAGCATACCATCATCGAGTAGTCTATTAAAATCAAGCCTCTTCTCTTCCAGGCATTCGTTCATACCCAAGAAAGTTTTCCGTTTGTTGTAAAAGGAGGCCGCTCAATCGTGGTGTTGGAGTTGCCGTGTTATTGTGCTGAAACACGGGACACACAAACAAATAAAGCTATTCTGATCACAAATGTACCTGACAGGGGAGTGTTGCAAGGATAATAGAGAAATGAATTAGAATATAAACCCTGTACTGAATTTGACGCTCTGTTTTCTGGATGGAAGTTAATCGAGGGATTGTAAAAGAGACGTGAACACAAAAATAAACTGTAATCGACTGACACATTCCACTCAACACAATTTTGAACTGTGGATTTACTTGAATAATATGGTATAATTTTACCAGGACAAAAAATAATTTCGCATGTTTTAATCATGGAAAAATTAATTGTTCCAAAATTAGTTCCAAGCGTGTGGTTTTCCCAAGTTAGGTGTCATCATTTAAGTTGAAGTTCTAAGAGAATCGTTGGAAATAACTTTTCCAGCACGTGACAGTCCCAACCCGGGCAGTCAAGGGAAGGAGGTTCACTTCCTATCATTCGTCCCCCTCAAATTAGCCTACCATGACTTTATTTAAAGTTTTTGCTATCCTTCATTTATCCACCATTCCAGAATGATTCTGGAGTTGATTGAACATTTGAACATTTTAAATTTCACAAATTTTATTCATATGTAGTTGGATGAGTGATTGGTTAACTATTATTGGATTTTATGATCACACACATAAAACAGTCCTGTTTGTAGGTTTCCAATGAATAGAAATCTAGCACCCAATATGTGTTCTTGGAATACTTGCTTCCTCAAATAATTGCGTCAGCATACCAATGTAGCCATATTCAGTGAGGAGAGCGATTATGTCCTAATTGTTTTCTCTCTTCCACGACAAAAAAAATTGTGTACGTAACGTAAAAAATACGATATCGACGAACAGATTATGACTAACGGATGTTTCCTCCATCGCCAGGTACAGTTATGTCCATTGCCTAGGAGATGGTTCGTCCTATCATGGTCTGTGACATTGTTATTTCTTTACATGTGTAAATTTTTTGATATACATCATACATGTCCACAATATTTTGCACACCATGTGAGTAATTTTAGTCTGCAATCAAATTAACATGGAAAAAACAATTGTCGTATCAAAACCTTGAGCATCAAATATTAGCCACGAAGAAATATTGACCCTGTGCAGAACATTGAAAGACGTACGCGATCCGCTGCATAAAATCATGCCTGTTTGTACTTTGGAACGTTTCATTGAAGTTGTAATGAGGCAAGCTCACTTCCTTAATGCAATGATGCATGATAGTTTACCTTATGTTACTGCACAGTACACAATAAACAGCTCAATTGATATCATTGCAATATATCTAGATCGAATTGAAGGAAATTGTAAATTCAACTGCTCACAGATCAACCAAAGATCACTAAACACATACAATGTATCAAAATTCGTTGACACGAGGTATCGTTTCTGAAGCTGAAGCCGACAGTGATCTCACTCGGGTGATTTCGAAAATATTGACAGCAATAAAGAATATTATCCTATCGAAATCAGTTAGAGCTGGCGAACAGTGCAATGTATTGCAAATGCAATGCATTGTTATTAGACTCAGCTTCTATGTTGGCCACTTCAAAAGCCAGACTCCCAGAGTGGAACGATGGGACTCGAATAATACTAGAAATAGAGTGAAGTTGATTGGTTCCAGGCTTATTTTAGAACCTCCAAGCATGTATGAGAAATGTTATCCCCAAAGATTGTTTCCGAGGAAATGCTTCCATTGTTGGAAGCAACGGAACCGAAACTTCACCGGCGCATTGCACACGAAAATGAGGAGCCGATTCCCTTGGGTTCCAAATATTATTTTGTAGACTTAATGCTGTTCAACCAGTTGGGTACATTACCACTGAATGAGATGTGTTTTTCAGGAGGATGTAAAAGTCATTTTCATTACGAAAGAAGCGCTTAGTAATAAAATATTCCATCCTACTAAGTCCTATTGTGGTACGTATTAAATCTCCGATGAACTCTTCATTGGAAGGAAAGAAGTGAAGTCGCATTTACCGTTGCCAGCATATGAAATTTTGTCTATTTTTACCGCGGCTTGGTGGCGATGAAGCACTGAAGTTTCAAACTTCTAGTTTCGAACTCAGTAAAAAAATAGAAAGGGAGAAACGCAACAAGGAGAACCCATTGGGCGTGTGAAGTCATAGATAGAGGAATTGGAACTCAGTTTTGGTCAGGGCCGCACTTTTCTAGCTGGTCATTTTATCGATCAAGTAACGTTTGAATCTGTAACAAACCAATCTGGACAACAGATTCTAACATTCCAATTGTGTATGCACGACTTTTCAGAGATCTGAAACCGATTTAGTGGCCCTGTCATTCCTGTGATTGTGTGTTGCTGTAATGTAGGAATGAGAAACAAAATCGAATATGATTAAGAAACAAATTCGGGCCTGAATTGCCGGAACATGAAGCACATTTCATCACATTGTTCTTTGTGACTTATCACTCACGCAATTGAAAAAGCATTGTGCTAATCAATCATATATATTCCAAATATTTGATTTTGAAAGATTGTGCCTTGATAGCGTATTAGATTCACTCATATATGATACCTCAAATTACTCTACTGGCTCTGCTGCAGTGCAATACTTGATAAAAAGCGCTTGAATGGCATCATCACACACCTCGCACGAGATACTTCGAACCAAATGCTGACATGTTTGGACGAAGACCGTCAATGGAGGAGGCTAAGGAAAGGCCAAGAAAAGGCCAGTATAGACGGCATTCGACAAAATTTGATCTGAGTATTTCACAAAATCCATTAAGATTTTCCACCCCACTGAAGTAATCCATTTCTGAGTTGCAATCGTAAGAAATTAGTTTATATCGGCTTTGACTATACATCAAATGCCCCTTCATTATCAGTAGCGGATAAATCATGGCATCAGTCTGACAGAAAATGTCATCTATCATTCAGAAATTCTATGAACTGAGCGGGAGGCATGTACAAAGGGCACACTGACTGGACAAACTGCAGTGTTGTTCGTGTTTCAACTTCAATTCGCCGTGTTTTCCACCACTAAACAACCATCGAGCTGCGTTTGGGTGCCGTCGTGTGAGAGTGTGGGTTGCCGAGCTCCGTCGTCCAATTTACGTAGGGTAGCGAGAAGAGCGTGGTAGGAAAAGCTGTTATAGTATACTGTAAAGTGACGTTGAATTCGTGTACTGAACTAAAACTGCAAATTGTGTACGTGTGTTGAAGTTATATGTGATATTGGACAGGAATGAGCTTACCTTTTTCTCGGCCCAGCAGAAGCGTCACAAGATTCACGCATACCGATGTGTGTTCCTACCACGAAAGTGTCTTATAGTTACACTGCAAGATACTGAATAAGATACAGAAACATTCTCTCGAAATCAAAACTATTCCGCGTCAGCTGTAGCACAAATGAACTCAACGGCCATGTGTCAGAGCCTCCCAACCCCTTTTGGGAATTCAAAGAGCCTCCCAACCACTGTTGAGAAGGCAACACTCTGGTGCCACCAGTAATGCCACTGCCACCGTCGCCTCGTCGGTAGAGCAGCAGCCTGGTGCCACAAGTACCATCGCTTCGTTTGAGGAACTACAGTCGTGTGTCATAGCCTCCCAACCTTTGTTGGGATTCAAATACTCTGGTGCCACTGGCGGTGTCCCTACCACCGTCGCCTCGTTGGTCGAGCAGCCTGGTGTCACGACATCCATCGTTCCGACATCCAGCCACGTGTCAGAGCCTCCCAGCTCCTGTTGGGAAGGCAAAACTATGGTGCCACTAGCGGTGCCACTAACGGTGCCTCGTTGGTCGAGAAGCAGCCGGGGGTCACGGTATTCATCGCTTCGTTCGTGGACCAATAGACGTGTGTCCTTATGATTGTAGAGATATGTATGTAATGAAATATGCTTGTACACCATATACAATGTTGTAGCCACAAATACGTTCAAATTTCTGTGCATTGTATAAAAACCCACATCGTTGATATCTCTCTCTCTCTCTCTCTCTCTCTCTCGCTCTCTCTCTCTCTCTCTCTCTCTCTCT
>SDVV010038507.1:0-10727 GCA_016164225.1 Gammarus roeselii
GAACTTAGTGGTACAGTAAACATATAAGGAAGAACGGACGTACGGTTTCCAGAATAACCCCTCTTGAAGTAAAAGGTTTGTGACTTCCAAAACCTTTTTCTGAACAGATTTCACTACATTACTATGTGACATGTGTTTACATCATAACAGTACGTTAAGTTCATCTCATAGCAACTATAATGTTTCATTTTAAATAATCTCTAAAAAATATTCGATGGTTGAAATATCCCAATGGGTTTGAACAATACAAATTGTTATTTCATTCCAAAGCAACATTGCTATTAATGCCATTACATTCGTTAAACTTTTCTTATTACCCATACCTAACAATTATGTGAATATTAATCTTACTAGAGAAGGAAAATTCGGTTCATTGACATTTTTCCTTTATCTATTGCAGGAATTGCAGCAGTTGTGCTTTGATTACTTCAAGTAATGAACGAGCTCTGTCCAGGGTAAACACATGTCCCTGGCACTGGGCATGATTAGTGCAACTCAGATACAATTCATCCATCCTCTTCCAACAACCTTCTTCCTTCCTATTTCCGTATGTCAGAACCACCCCTCCCCCACCACCACCCCGTTTCAATCCTCCCTACTTGTTCCCTCCAACCCCCTACCCCACCCCCTATATCGTATTTCTTCTATTTATATGTTTATTTATGGTTGAGGCTCTGCCAAAAGCAAGGCACATTTTGCACTTTTATTCCCGTTTTATGACGGTTTTTACGGGCTCCCTTGCAAGGCCCGTACTGGCGAGCTGACGGAGGGGAGGATTGGCCCAATGCTCCCCAGGAGGAGGAATGGGGCGCAGTGGCAAGCTGATGAAGAGAAGGATTGGTCCAATACTTGCCAGGAGGAGGGATGGGACGCACTGACGAGCTGATGGAGGGAAGGATTGGCCCAATACTCGCCATGAGGAGGGATGGGGCGCAGTGGCAAGCTGATGAAGAGAAGGATTGGTCCAATACTTGTCAGGAGGAGGGATAAGACGCACGGACGAGCTGACGGAGGGAAGGATTGGCCCAATACGTGCCAGGAGAAGGGATGGGGCGCAGTGGCTAGCTGTCGGAGGGAAGGATTGGCCCAATACTCATCAGGAGGAGGGATGGGGCGCCCTGACGAGCTGACTGACGGGAGGTAAAGGCCCAATACTCGCCAGGAGGAAGGATGGGGCGCAGTGGCGAGCTGACGGAGGGAAGGATTGGCCCAATACTCGTCAGGAGGAGGGATGGGGCGCCCTGACGAGCTGACTGACGGGAGGTATAGGCCCAATACTCGCCAGGAGGAGGGATGGGGCGCAGTAGCGAGCTGACGGAGGGAAGGATTGGCCCAATACTCGTCAGGAGGAAGGATGGGGACCCCTGACGAATTGACTGACGGGAAGTATAGGCCCAATACCCGTAGGAGCAGCCCTGATGAAAAGATGAAGTGCTGGATGGTGCCAGCGTCACATCATACATTAATGCGGTGGCTTTTAGGAGATTGAGGAGCGTGGAGGCGTACTCTTGTGCTCATGTATGTGTATGTGTGATCATTATTTGATTATACTAATATTATTAGACATAAAGACAGGAAGTAAAATTTTCTGTAATATTTTTATGCATTTTTTTGTCTTAGAAGAGTTCTGCTATGCATTTCAAAATATAAACATTTTTTGTTGTTGTAGACCACCCTATTTTTTGAACCCAGAACAATTTCAATAGGAAGGAAATAGAAAAACCACCCTGCGCTTAGGTTCAGAACATTAGCTCTAGCCATCATAGATGCAGTGGTGCTCTGATCAAGTGATTTATTGTGTCCATGCAAACCGCCCCAGAATGTGCACCCTCGAAGGAAGTACATCGAGTCTGTGAACTTGAGCAGGGGAAATGCGTGAAATGTAAGAAGTTCCCTCGTAGAATCTCAAAGTTTTCAAATGAAACAAGACAATCAAACGCATAACAGTGACATAAACTTCACGAGCACCTCAATCAAGATCCTTTCACTGCACCAGCATTGTTGCTACCCCCCCCCCCCCAGCCTTCGACAATCTTGTTGCACCTTCCTGGGGGAAACTCTTCGGTGAAGATGTCATCTTGTTTTCAATTCGTCTCTCCGGCTGCGCCAAAATTCCCGAACCAGACCAAAAAAATATAATACGTCCCATTTCATCCACACAGATCTGTACTCAATCCATGCATCCATCATCCATCCTGTCATTCCGGCTGTGCCTCAAACTACCGAACGCGACCACAGACGTTCCATTTCGTCTTTCCACCCAGTTCCCTGCAATCCAACGCTAACTCCACCACCAACAGCAACTCTTCGAACAACAGCAACTCTTCGAACAACAGCAGATGTTATCGGCCTTGCCTATCTTCCGATAACTAATTTGGCCCGTAAAGTTCATTAATGATGCGTGTAATTTGAGATGAAATCCGATGCGCGTCATCTTGCCGGTAATTTTTATTTTTTCTTCTCTCCTCGGTCATGTTTTTTAAGAAGGCGATCTCGCCGACGATGATGCCAGAGTGTTCTGATTTTATTGACCATTGTACGTTTTTTTTTGTGAACGTCCACCCCCAGGATACACGTAAGTCGAGAGACGCGGAAATCATCGCTTCACTGATTTTTGAGGTGTGTGTCTCTGTGCGGAGATGCCACTTGGTTTGATAACCGTATAATGTTTTTGTCTCCTCAGTGAAGCGGTTTTGGTTTCTTGCTGTTGGTAGCCAGCTGCGTTGGTTCATCTCTGAATGGCTCTGAGGGTTTGAGGAGGCCAACGGGTTGTGTAGAATGAGGATGGGTAGAATAGACGTTGGTCGACGTCTTGTTAGGGCGGTGAGTTACCGGTCCTAAGTGAGCCTGATGAGAGGGTGCGCCGAGTCCCAAGTCTTAGCTCGAATGCGAAGGAATGAATAGAGCATCTAACCAGGAAGGAACAGTGGAGAGGATCCACAGGAGGATATTACTATAATTTTGTGTAAGCAGGGAGACCTTGGCAGCAATTTAGTTTTGGACAGTTTTTGGATTTGCACTTCTAGATTCATCCTCTACACTCTCGCTCTGTTTCTTTTCTCACTGAAATTGACGAGACAAATTCTGAAAGAATTCTCGTTTAGACGCTTTTCTTATTATTAGTGATGTAGTGATGACCAATACGTAGGATATTTTGTTAAGCTGGATTCGAATCGGATGAATGTATTGTATATCACCGTTAATTTCGTTATTGTTAGCTTGATTTCCCTTGATTGACTTACAGGGTTTTAAACCTTGTACCAAAAACTTCAAGCAATTCAAACCAAATTCGCAGGTTAAAAAAATATCTTGATTTTTACCAGGAACATCCCATATGAATATCATCCGTCTAAAGAATAACCGTCAAATAACAGCGAGCCAGATAGCTGGAGCTTGGAAGAGGGGATGTTGAGAAGAACTGTGCCGAGTTTCCTCTGCTCGGGCCTGCAACGAGGTGTTGTTTATGCGGGCGGTAACCAGTCATCAGCACACCTCGACCACGAGATGGCGACACCGATAGCAGAAGACAGGCACGGTTACTGCTGCTGCTGTGGTCAGCTGCACTCGCTTGGCCTGCTAGTGGCCAGCAAAAAAATTAGAACCGCTCGCGTGCTCTTTCTCTCTCTGTCGACTGCTGCTCCCAGGGGCTGGAACTACGAACAAGGAAGTGATGGAATACTCTGTTCAATCAACAGGTCTTGGTGGAACATGAGACGGAATTCGGTGACTTTCACTGTTGAACTGTGTACGTATTTTTTTCGTTTTTGTTTAACGTTTTCAGGAATAGTCAAAATCGAGGAGCCATTATCTTCTGATCATGAACAATATTTTTGGTGTTGGTATCAGAGGGCATTTAAAATCAGGCAGACCAAATCTTTCGCATTTCTAACCGTATCTATTGGAATTTATTTGTCTGTAGTATTCTTTATAAATTCTAATAATCCCTTCCTAGAGACTTTATGTAATAGTGAGGGATACGAAATATCTCCAATAATAGAGAGGTAGGGCAGAATCCTGTTGGTGCAGGTAGATCCCGATATTAATGTAAATAATGTTTGACATCTATCTGTCTTGCCATGTTGTGGGCCCATTGTACGTGTTTGGATGTCTGGCTGGGAGATGTCCCTGATATGTTAGCTGACAGGTGGTTATGTGCTTCACCTCCCTAACATTGAGTTTTGTTATATACATACTCATGTGGGAGAGGAACATAAAATGTATCCAGACACTTGTCACTAACTCAACTTATGCATCTATGTCGCGTATTTCATCCCTACTCTGTCTTGTCTCCATGTGTGTTATTTTGGTGCGTAATCTCATTATATTGAAAGGAATGCTGCGTCGAACTTGTTCTCCGTAATCATTAATTTACCATCGAGTGCATCAATAGAGACTATTAATATAATAATTGTTATTAAAACTATTTGAACTAACCATGTTAATAAATTACTTGGTCCGGCCCAAGTTGAGTTGTGAATTTTGTTAAAGTTTTCATAAGTCTTGTGAGCACTATTTATATGTTTGATAATAGGTTCTCATATTTCCAAGTGTTTCCGTTGAAAAAAATCAAGAATTATTTTATGCATATGGTCCTATAAAGATTTGTCTTATTCTTTTATGTTCTTTGATGATGCTCCCATGACATATTTGCAGCTAAAATTTGATCAGATCGACAAATAAATTAACTTTATCAGATCAATTTGTCATATACCCGTATAATTTTAATTATTCATCAAACTGTATCGTATCAATTTATCAATTACCGTGACAGCAGAAATTGTTCAGTTATATATCACATCAATTAATCAATCAACAGCATCATATCAATTAATCTATTAACTGTACCATACTATTTGATCAGTTAACTATATCATATCGATTAAACAATTAACTGCATTGTATCAATAAATCTATTTACTGTAACATTGTAATCCGTCAATTACCTGTATCAGTAGTGCGAGAAAATTAGAACAGCCAAACGTTTATTCAACAAAATTCAACGATCGCTTTCCCTCGTGGTAACAGCGGCTGCCATATTCATAGCACCAAAAGCTGCCTTATCTCTTTCTACGTCTCTCTCGTGAACAGTAGAAGGTATCTCACATAACACGATAATGACGGCCATTAGTATGGGTGCTGCGGGCGACGTCGACTGGACGGTATCCAATACGTCACCGCGTAGGACGGCAATAAGGGCACTGTCATTATGGCGTTGCTCGTCATTAGTATGGGGACTCCCGTTTTCTATGGCTCTCATTTATACGGACCAGTGTTAAAAAGTCAAGATGATGAACCCGAGCGGCAGGGGCAAAATAAATTATCCACGGTGATTGTCATTTGGGCAGGCCTATGCATCGAGAACAAAGCATTGCAAGTTAAATTTTTGTGTTTTTGGGCATATTAAACGGTGTGAATATTAAACGTCGTTAAAATTAAACGTTGTGAATATTAAACGTTGTGAATATTAAACGTTGTGAATATTAAACGTTGTGAATATTAAGCGTCGCAAATATTAATCGTTGCAAGTATTAAACGTTGCGAATAGTAAACGTTGAAACTGTTTAGAAATCATAAAACAGTCTTCGCTTCAATTATATTCAAATTAAGTCGAACATCAACTGGATAAGAATATACTTTCTTTGAAGTTGCACCTTTGCAAGGTTTCACTACACGCTCAGTAAAAATAGTTTCCACTATCCACAGGGTCATCTTAATTATGAACATCGTTATTTCAAATCGTTGACGAATGCCTGTTATCTCATCATATCACATTTAGTGTCGGTTCCTGTGATTGTAACGTCTCGGAATGCAAAAAAAGGACAAGCGATTTGCCTTGAATTGATCAATGTATTCACTCTTGGATCGATCAATGGCAGCACACTTTGTGTTCTCTTCTTCTTTTGAACCTAATTCATTTGTAACTTAATCTATTTGTAATAGATACTCTGAAAGTCTCTTACATTTTTTCTCCATCAAATCCGTTCTGTAGGCACAAATACTTTAAACTAACTCCTGCCCGTAACTAATGTGTGCAAGTGTCCTAGCTCCCCTTTGCATAACGGCTGCCCTAACACCGAGGTATCATTTACACGTGGCCTTCCTGACAGTGAAAAATATGGAGCATTGTTCTGTAATGGTTGTATGTGTTTCTTGTGCCCATGTACAGCGTCGCTCATTTGTTACACGGCAAAAGTTCGCACGATCATCATCTTCTCAAGATTTTTGCATTTTTTAAGATGATTTAAGCTCTAATTCCAATCATTTCTTCCCACCAGTAAATAAACAAATGAAAAAATATTTTCAGAATTTACTGAGAGATATTTGACTTGTCGTATTCCATGGTCAGAGTCATGGGAAGGAATCAAATAATAGCACGTCTCGTGTCGCGACCAACGCTTCTACGATTTAAAGTGAGAAAAGTAACAGCCACAATTTCTGGCGGTTGTCGGGCTTCTCGCTTAGTCAGCACAGAGTTCTTATCGCAGTGACGTGTACGGACGATCCATTGCTCCTGAGATTAGTGCGATTGCCGATGTTTAATCATTGTAGAACGAGGTGAGTTTCACAAAGGTGTGTATGTCTGTGTGTAAATGGGTAATTATGACGTAGATTAGTTAATTTTTAGCCGCGCGGAATTTTTGGGATGGGATGCCGTCATTTGCTTTACTGAGCTTTGAGCATTTTTATTATCTTCGTTTGTTTGTCATAGCACCAGAACAAGTGAAGGTGATTCTTTTGGGGTGTTCGAGGAATGCGGTCTTGTTACCAAATCTATTGTAAAACAGGACGGGGTTATTCAAAATAATGAAATCTCATAGATCAAATTCAGGATCGAGGTGAAATTTCACTGAGGGCATACTAATTATAGGTGCTAAGTCATCTTTCATTCAATTTCTTAATATGTACAATGTTTTTTATTAAATGTTTGAATATTTAAAATTCATTTCACGGCACCGTACCTGAAAAATGTTATTCACAAATGGCATCACAAACAATTAACTTTTTATTATTACATCGATAGGGCTGAAATATTCCTTTGCACATTTGCTTGCAAAAAGAAGCAGACGACGACCACATATTTGTTTGCATTGTACACTCGCCCATTTAAGTCATGTTAACTTCAAGAGAAAAAATATTATTTAACATGATACCACTTGAATTTACTTCTCCTGATATAAGTTCATCGTGTACGATATCAACCAATCTGTAACTTGGTTCCAGATGACATGATACGACGATTGTAAAACTTTCAGGTTAGGTTCCAAATTCAATTTTGAGCAAGATTCAGAGATCCACCGATTGAAAGGAAACCGCGCATGAGAACGTTATGAATTCAGGTCGTCCTCTGCCCAAACGTAGCATCGCTACGTGTGTCTGGAACGGTCTCTAATTGAGAGAAATTTTGCGCAGACATCCAGCAATAAAATGTGAAATAGCTTCTGAAGTTTGGCCTTAAATTATTTATGGGTGAAGCTGGCCGCTGTCTTTAACGATGTACAGAAAGACGTCGTTAAAGATCCGAACGGAGCAGAACAAATCTCTCTATTAAAACACAAGAATGTTATTTCTGATTGGGTATTGATACTGCACACGTGTTGTGTGCACGATCAATACTCCATTTTTAAGTTTCAAGGCAACATAATTTTTTTGTTTGTTAATCAACTCTATCATATCGCTATCTATTATTTTCGGAATACATTTTGTATTCCATATTTGTTGGTCTGATAATAAACGTTAGCGATTTTTCATTTCATGTGCACATCACTCAGTGCGAACTGTTTTTCAAAAAGAAGATAGTATTGTTCTATATTTGTTTGATTAATAGATTAGGACTTGAATAGCCAGCGTTTTTTGTTGAATCCTAGTCTGTCATTATTTGTGTAAATTTTTTCTTACTCACTGTATATTCCTGCTAGTACCGTACGCTTCGATTGAAAAGAGTGATTATTTAGTCCAAAATTTCTTATTTATTTAAACTGTAATTCCCGTACTACCCGATTATTCCGTGACACACTTAGTCGAAATACTTACTTTCTCCAAATAATTGACTTTCTGTAAATCTTTTTGGGTAACACACAATATATTTTTCGATCTCGTTTCTGGTTCGAAGGAATATGTGATGAGTAATGCAGGATTGTTCATCGTCAAAAGTTTGAAACTCAATTTATCCCTTTGCTTTCCTTGTATTTCATTTCATAGCTTTATTTTCTGATTGATCTTCAGGCTTATTTTTTGATGATTTGTATATATACACGATATTATGTCCAAATGCTCACACTATTCCAAGTATTTTTAGTGTTAAATTTATGAGCTTATAAAGAAAACCGTTAAACTAATACAAAAACTATATTTTTTTTCATAACCTAATTCATAGCTAAATATGCATTTTAATAATGGTTTCTTTTCAATGGAAACTACAAAAGTCACGTGCGGTTGTCTGAAGGAATGTTTGAAATAATGTTCACTGCAGATGGAACACCTTCAAGTGGGTCGGATGCGTCCCTGATTCAGTGATGTTTATTCCCAAACAGCTAGAGACGGACGACCTCTCACCGTCTATAGTTCCAGGAAGTTGTCTGCCTCAGCCGCGAGAGCGGGCTTTCCATGCAAGACTTATAAAGGTGGCTTACCGTCGGCCATCATTTGACCTACAATGAACCACCTCTAATTTTCGCCTGGCTTCTGTCCTCAATTGCGCAGTGTTTGATTGGTAGAGGCTGTGTTTGGGCTCGCCACACTCGCAAGTTTGTCGAGGCGTCCACCCGTGAACGAGAAAAAACACCCAACAATTGGATTGCGGGACAATCGTTGGCCGATTGTTCTAAACACTCCGAGTCAATAGCTGTTCCAGTCCAGGGAGCTTTCTCATCGAAACATCTTCATCTGAGCAAACAAAGTTTGAAGGTTGTTAGAAGAGGTTATGACTCAGTGAAACCTTTAAATCCGCTCCATCACGTTACCAGCTGCCGTTGCGTACGTGTAGATTCGATTCCGAGTGTCCTGGGTGATGGCACGGCTAAAAAAGAGGATCGGGTCGCGCACAGTAACAATCAACCTGGCCGGAAAAATCAAAGATTTTCTCCTGCTGCTGAATGTTACTTCAACCCAGAAATTTGGGAAGAATACAAAGGAAAGTGAGGTTTAGTCTGGTATTTGAAAAAGTTATTTAATTTTCGTGTTGAACTTCAAACGTGAACGATTTTAGCAGTCTCTCTGGTGTTCATCAACGAACTAGATCAGTCTCTGTGGTGTTCATCAACGAACTAGATCAGTCTCTGTGGTGTTCATCAACGAACTAGATCAGTCTCTGTGGTGTTCATCAACGAACTAGATCGGTCTCTGTGGTGTTCATCAACGAACTAGATCAGTCTCTGTGGTGTTCATCAACGAAGTAGATCAGTCTCTCTGGTGTTCATCAACGAAGTAGATCAGTCTCTCTGGTGTTCATCAACGAAGTAGATCAGTCTCTCTGGTTTCCATCAACAAACATGATCAGTCTCTGTGATGTTCATCAACGAACTAGATCAGTCTCTCTGGTGTTCATCAACGAAGTAGATCAGTCTCTGTGGTGTTCATCAACAAAGTAGATCGGTCTCTGTGGTGTCCATCAACGAACATGATCAGTCTCTGTGGTGTTCATCAACGAACTAGATCAGTTTCTGTGGTGTTCACCAACGAACTGGAATAAAAAATGCTATTTAGATACTGTTGGAATTATCTATCAGAAATGTATATTGTGGAAAAATGTCTAATACTATCTAGATGGAGAATTGGATCTGTTCAACAATACATCACGAACGTTGAGATTGAATGACACTACATAATTTCGTCACACGTACAGTCTGGGATATAAGTATTGACTATAACGCCTCAGCCGTGACTATAATGCCTCAGCCGTGACTATAATGCCTCAGCCGTGACTATAACGCCTCAGCAGTGACTATAACGCCTCAGCCGTGACTTTAACGCCTCAGCCGTGACTATAATGCCTCAGCCGTGACTATAACGCCTCAGCCGTGACTATTATGCCTCAGCCGTGACTATAATACCCCAGCCGTGACTATAATGCCCCAGCAGTGACCATAAGGCCACAGCAGTAACTATAATGCCTCAGCAATGACTACACTGCCCTAGCAGTGACAAAAAGGCCGTATATAGTGACTACAATGCCCTAGCAGTGACCAAAAGGCCGTATATAGTGACTACAATGTCACAGCATTGTTCTTATCTCCGGCACTAATTCATCACAAACAGCCATGAGCGTCGCTCACAGGCCCTTCGCATAATGCAGAGTCGATCTTGATGCATTGAAGCCTGATCGGCCGACCAATTTTGTCCCCACACACGAGGGGCTTTTGGAAGCCACCAACACCAACAGACTCGGTCTCGCCCTCTATTTTTGCTGGCACAAGTCTCTCATTGGTCCTGCCCTAACTGTGACCATTGCTAAACGTTGGTTAATGTAAGGCGACTCGTTAGACGTGGCGGACGTTTGATCGTTGGGAGTATCTTTTCCCTAATGATGGCGATTTTTATCTGGAAATTGCGCGGCTCACGAGAGTTGCCGAGTCATTGTATGGGAGGCGCAGTAAGAGAAGAGGATAGTGTGAAAAGATCTAGTGATTGGCGTCGTGTTTTGAGTCGGTGTGGTTTTATATGCTATGAGGAAAAGTGTGGATTAGCCGGAGGTGGTTACTGTTTAGACGACAAGTTACTTCATATAGTGA
>SDVV010038508.1:0-10727 GCA_016164225.1 Gammarus roeselii
ATATAATGTCTATCCAGACATTCCCATAAAGCTTGAGTCTTTCGCACTGCGCGAGAAACAGTGTAGGCCTGTCAACCCTAGCTCAAGTTACACGGTGGGAAACCCTGGCTTTGTGTATTTCCTATCGCCTTCCAAAGGGTTTCCAATAGCAAACGGCAGTTCGTCCCCATATTAGATTTCTTGACCGAGAGACGCTGACAAGTGTATGTCATTTGGGCCTTCCTGTTAAAATCAACGAGTCAGCAATTTGTGGCCGGGATCCAATAACGAAGAGGGGCCGTGTTTCACTCTCATAGCTCAGGGTAACCTTCAATTGTAACGATTGTTGGGAAGAGTATAGATAATGCCTTAATGGCTAAATTTATTTGTATGCCAATGAGAGTCAAGGATTTGAGATAACACGCCCCCTCAGAATGACCAAACTATGAAGTGGTTCTCTTATTGGAGGATCATTTCAAACACATAAAGCAAGGCCCACTCCTATGTTAGTAGTTAGTTGCTGAAGTGATTGGGACTTCACACTTAGTAACAAAACAGCTTGGAGGAGGTAAGCCCCATTAGAACAGCGACTGAACAATGTCCGGCAATATGTCATTCCATAGGCTGTTATTTCTCTGTGTGATACTTTGCTAGATAATAATATTAAACTTTCATATTTAGATGCGGTGTAATATTTCCTGCAGTGTTTATATGTCTCATTTTTGTGTCTTCCTAAAGGGTGGGTTTTCTTTTTTATTGATCTGTTATATTATACCTACACTCTACACTTTAGGTTTACGTTTTCTGTTCGGTTCAGTTTGATTATCTACTCAATCAACTTTTTGTTTTCTTATGTCTGTTAATATCACAATCATTAATCATGCTCGTTTGAGAATTACCCTGTTGATTTGTTACTAAGTTCATAACTCAAAATAATATAATAAAATTCACGTGTTTTATTCGTACCTTCTCAATTTTGAACGTATTTTAACAACCTACAATCTAAAGATCGTAACAAATGACGTCATAAAGTGCGTAGAGTTAATGCATTGAGCTGTGTCCTAGATGACGTTATGAAGTGCGCAGAGTTAATACATTGAGCTGTGTCTAAAATGACAGCATGAAGTGCACAGAGGTAATACAATGAGTTGTGTCTTAAATGACGTCATGAAGTGCATAGAGTTAATTCATTGACCTGTGTCTTGAAGGACGTCATGAAGTGCATAGAGGTATCACATTGAGCTGTGTCTTGAATGACGTCATGAAGTGCGCAGAGTTGATACATTGAGTTGTGTCTAAAATGGCGTCATGAAGTGCACAGATGTATTACATTGAGCTGTGTCCTAAATGACGTCATGAAGTGCATAGTGTTAATTCATTGACTTGTGTCTTGAATGATGTCATAACGTGCATAGTGTTTATACATTGAATTGTGTCTTAAATGACGTCATGAAGTGCATAGAGTTAATACAGTGAGCTGCATCCTTAATGACGTCATGAAGTGCATAAAGTTAATAGATTGAGCTGTACCTCTAATGACGTCATGAAGTGCATAGAGTTGATACATTGAGCTGTGTCTTTGATGACGTCATGAAGTGCATAGAGTTTATACATTGAGCTGTGTCTTGAATGATGTCATGAAGTGCATAGATTTAATACATTGACCTGTGTTTTTAATGACGTCATAAAGTGCATAGAGTTAACACAATGAGCTGTGTAATTAATGACGTCATGAAGTGCACAGAATTAATACATTTAGCTGTGTATTAAATAGCGAAGTAAATTGCATAGAGTTAATGCATTGAGCTGGGACTTGAATGACTGATGAACTACATAGAGTTAATACATTGAGCTGTGTCATGAATGACATCATCAAGTAAATAGAGTTAATACATTGAGCTGTGTCTTGAATGACGTCATGAAGTGCATAGAGTTAATACATTGAGCTGTGTCTTAAATGACGTAGTTAAGTAAATAGAGTTATTACATTGAGTTGTGTCTTCAACGACGTCATGAAGTGCATAGAGATAATACTTTGAGCTGTGTCGTAAATGACATAGTAAAGTGAATAGAGTTAATACATTGAGCTGTGTCCTAAGTGACGTGGTAAAGTGAATAGAGTTAATACATTGAGCTGTGTCTTTAATGACGTCATGAAGTGCATAGAGTTTATACATTGAGCTGTGTCTTAAATGACGTAGTAAAGTGAATAGAGTTGATACATTGAGCTGTGTCTTGAATGACGTCATGAAGTGCATAGAGTTTATACATTGAGCTGTGTCTTAAATGACGTATTAAAGTAGATAGAGTTAATTCGTTGAGCTGTGTCTTCAACGACGTCATGAAGTGCATAGAGTTTATGCATTGAAATGTGTCTTACATGACGTAGTAAAGTGAATGGAGTTCATAAATTGAGCTGTGTCTTAAATGATCGCTCAAAGTCAAACGATGTCGTGCATTTTGATGCTCCTTTTACGTAACGTCCTCTTCATCATCTGGAGCACAAATGCAGCTGGCCATCAGCTGTTGTTCTCTGAGTGTCAAAGGGCCTGTTGCAATGCAGCTGGCCATCAGCTGTTGTTCTTTGAGTGTCAAAGGACATGTTGCAATGCAGCTGGCTATCAGCTATTGTTCTCTGAGCGTCAAAGGACCTGTTGCAATGTTTTTAATCCCAAACAAATCGATAAAAACATCACATTCTAATAATTTCTGGCCATTTTATTGCGAACACTTCACGCAGAAAAAAGGTGTACCACAAGAATCGCAAATAGCCTCTCTAATGCCAGCAGTCGTCGGAGTTTATTCAGAAAATCATTATAAATAGAATGCAAGAAAACAAGCCGGTTAACGATCTGCAGACCGCATCCTGGCCTTGTGGCGACGCTTTTCCTCACCACAAGCGCCCTAATATAGCTGCCCTACTATAATGTAATATGTTTCATCTCCTACAAATGTCTTACTATCGCCTCACTACTGTAACAACTACATCTTATTTAATTCTTGCAGTCACGTGTAACTCAAACATTTCATAAGCCATTCTCATTATACTTCATGTCTAAGTATGCTCATTATGTCCGTGTGTGCTCATCGAGCAGCCTCGTGCTATGCATTCCGAGTTCTCACACACTCTACTCTTGTGTAACGATGCATAGCACATGTGCTGGTGGCAGTCATAAAGTTAGACCCAGCGTTTATTTCACAATATCCGTTCGGGATCCTCCGAATGAGATCTCGTCCTTGTCACACCGTAATTGCCAATTAGCCGAAAACTGTAAACTTCCACAACGTTCATCTCTGACGTCACGTTCGCCCAGACCTCTCGATGCCGGCTCGTTGTTTATTATCCAGAACCAATTTCCGAAATGCACAAACAACACCAACCGTCACATCCCTTCAGTCTTTTTCGGTCATGCCGTGCCAGGCTATTTATGCCACGTATCCAGTATTGTTCTTTCAACCAAGCCTTACTAACTTAATCAAAATAACATCACACTTTTACTCACAATTGAAAATTATCAATTCCCTTAACTAAATTCAAAACAATATTAACGTAATTATTCCTAAGTCAAATCTTTACTTCTTCAAGGACTTCATACCGCATAATTACGTGTTAAATACTGTGTACAGTTGCTACAACTTTCACTTATAGTAGGCTATACTTCTTTCACTCTAACTCTCTTGCTCAGCTGTACTGCACTCAACTCGTAGCTCAGCTGTTAAACCCAGAGCATTGATATAAATGCAAAATTAATAAGCGAGCATAGTTGTATAAGGTTGATGTTCTTATAAAACCTCAACAAATGTTTATAGAAATATCCTTTTATTTTTCTGATTTAATTATTGTTGGAATATGTACTGTTCTGAACATTCATTCGTGCAGTCAACGCTGTATCATACTGTACTGTATCATACGTCTGACCGAGTGCAGAGTTGGACAAAATGCACTGCGGTGCCCTGCCACCATCACATGCCTGGCCTAGCTAGCTAGCTAGCTCGCAGTCAGTCTCTCACCAGCCACGGAGCGTACAGGGTGCCAACGGCCCTGCAGGGGTTGCCCTCAAACTCATTGGGCACTTTGGAACACTTCGATTTTCTTTTCACCGTCAATGATACGAAGCACGCTATTCTCTACCGATACAAACTCAACCGTCTCCACGATCATTCGGAGTGACTCATTCCTTCAACTCTGCTTCACTCACCGTCCCCGAGTCGTCTCGGGAGTTCCTCTATCGTCTACGACTGCTCGCCATGGAGCACCTAGCGCTCATCACAACTACAACAAGTGATCAATCCACTACCACATCTCAACTACCACACAGCTCTGGCCATCGTCACAATTCGGAGCTGTACGTCGGATTAATCAGATTCAGTGCGCCAACCGAGTCGTCGCGTAATTGAGCTCTTCAGTGTAGCAAAGCAAGCCCTCACCATTCCGTAAGTCCCGGTATCGGGTGTTCCTGGTATTTCATGTAACCGCGGGATTTCCGTGCCGTGTGATCTAGGACGGGTCTATGAATAGTTCAACTGTACGAATCGCGACTAGATATAGTCACGGCTGACTGTAGGCTTACCATTAATTTCATTCATGTGTCTGTTACATTGTCAACCGTAACACTATGTCACCAAATGTAACTCATTTTTGGGTAAATTCGCCCTGTGATTAATTCCTAGCGATCCTTACAACCAATATTATTTATCATTGTGTCATTGACTACGTCGTCGTCTATGCTAGCACCGTCGTCAATCCTAATTTTGCATAACCTTACGTTTTCTTGTAATATATGTAAAAAATTATATCGCTGTCACTCCCCCGCACCTCGTCGCGTCTCTCTCTAGGAATAAAAAATAGGCAAACACCCGTCGTCGATCAAAATGGAGTCAGATAAGGAAACTACTCAATGCAATTTAATGTTCTAATATTATTTCAATATCGTGCGGTTCACGCGAAGTTTCGCTTGTTTCAGTTCTGTGGCCGATCAATTATAACTGCCGTTCCATAACCTTGAAAGCTCAACGGTCAGTCAAGCGCTGAATCCGTGGCTAGAGATTGTGAAGACGGCAGGAGATTAATTTCAGCCTTTCATCAATTATTATTAGTTTTAATATCTCCATCATTCATTATTCAACACACGATCTCAATCGTTATAAGCCCCAAACATCGTAAGCCCCACACTGGTGGTACAACGATACCCGGAGATAACCAAACAAGAATTCACACCCACACCCACACACTCAATCACACATCACATACGAACCACAGGACCACCAACCTTTGCCAGGCCACGCAAATTAGGTCCAGAAGCATACCAGGCTGCCAAGGATGAATTTCAGAAAATGCTGAAAGATGGCATCATCCAGCCATCCAGCAGTGCATGGGCATCACCGCTACACATGGTGCAAAAGAAGTCACACGAGACTATCGCCAATTGAACCGGATCACAGCCCGGGATAACTTCAGTCTTCCCTTATTGCAAAGCTTCTCACAACACCTCTATGGAAAGAGAATTTTCTCCAAAATAAACCTCCGCTCCGCCTATCACCAGATCCCAATCAACCCAGCCGACGTAGAGAAGACCGCAGTCACCACACCATTTGGGCCCTTCGAATTCAAGAGAATGAACTTTGGCCTGTCGAGTGCAAGCCAGAGGTTCCAAAGGTTCATCGAAACCGTGACCAGGAAGCTGGAAGTGAGCCGCGCAGATGGCACCACTAGAAAGGTGACCATTTACGCCTACATTGATGACATCCTCGTTGCCAGCGGAAACCAAGAGGAGCACCTCACTGACCTCGACGCACTTTTCAAGCGTCTCACTCGATACGGCCTTCTAATCAACCCCCTCAAAAGTGAACTGGGAAAACCGGAACTCACCTTCCTGGGCCACCTCATCAACGAAGAAGGCATCGCGCCACTCCCAGAGAAAGTCGAAGCAATCACTGACATGCCACGCCCAATAACGTACAAAGAGCTACGCAGTTTCACAGGGATGGTCAACTTATATCACAGGTTCATCCCCAAGGCAGCAGAGTTACTTGCGCCACTTCACTCACTCCACTCGGGCAACCACCAACGAAAAAAGAACGCACTCGTCAAGTGGACTGAAGAAGCAGAAACAGCCTTCGAAGCAGCAAAGGACGCACTCGCCAAGGCAACCAAACTTCACATCCCAAAGCCCAACACAGAAACATGCATCGTAACACACGCATCAAACGTCGCCGTTGGAGGTGTGCTACAAAAAAAAATCGACAACGAATGGAAGCCAATCGCTTTCTACAGCCGCAAGCTTACAGCAACCGAGAAGAATTACTCAACGTTTGGTAGGGAACTCCTCGTAATCTACCTATCCGTTCGACACTTCCGCCACATGATCAAAGGAACCACCTTCCACGACAAAACCGACCACAAGCCAATCCTCGGCGCACTACAGCACACAACCGACAGAGAAATACCCCGTGAAACCTGACATCTAAACTTTATCAGCATCTACACAACAGTTATCAGACACTTCGCCGGCGCAGAAAACACAGTAGCAGATGCCCTGTCACGCGCAGACGAGGACCAACCACCCGAAGGCACAGGAGACGCTGAACACCCGCTCTGTTTCGCCATACTCTACGACACCGAGGCAGATAAACTCAAAAGCGAACAAGAGAAGGACAGCGAGCTGCGAGACATTGTCGCGGGTAAAACAACCACAAGCCTCGAACTACAAAAAGTAGACGGCATCTACTGCCACGTTCTGCACGGCATCGCTCGCCCATACATCCCCATTAGCATGCGCAAGGAATACTTCCAGAGGGTGCACGACCTCGCACACCCAGGGGTGCGCACAACCCAGAAGCAACTCACGGAGCGCTACGTATGGACCAACATGGGCAAAGACATCAAAAACTGGGCTACGCAGTGCCTACCTTGTCAAGGAGCAAAAGTCAAACGGCACAACAAAACTCCAATCCAACCAATCCCCACCACACGAGGTAAGTTTACCCAGGTCCACCTCGACCTTGTAGGCCCACTACCAATCAACAAGGGTCAGTGCTGCATACTGACAGCAGTCGACAGGTACACCCGATGGCCTGAGGCCATACCCATACCGGATGCGACAGCTATCACCGTAGCGGACACCTTCATCACGCACTGGGTCTCAAGATACGGCGTACCAGAGACCATAACCACTGACCGAGGGCCACAATTCGAAAGCCACCTTTGGCACCAACTTACCCAGACCCTCGGAGCCACAAAGATAGCAACGTGCGCTTACCACCCACTGGCCAATGGCCTAGTGGAACGTTTCCACTGCAGGCTCAAATCAATTCTCAAAGCCCAACCCGAACCCCACCACTGGGTGGACCGGCTCCCGTTCACTATGCTGGGAATCAGAACAGCACTGAAACCAGACATCGGTTACAGCTCAGCCGAATGCCTCTACTGCACGAATCTCCGATTACCCGGAGATCTGCTGGTCAAAAGCACATAACAAAGCACAGCTGACCTCACACAATACACCGACCGCCTCAAAGAAACAATGTGTCAAGTCGCACTGGCGCAATCACGGAACCACACATACGCAAGCACGTACATAGATCCCAGACTGGAAACCACCACGCACGTGTTTGTGCGCACAGACGCATTAAAAACGCCATTACAACCAACCTACCAAGGACCGTACCCAGCGATGGAGAAGCGCGCAGAATACTACAAAGTCAACATCAACGGCAAGGTAGACAGCGTCAGCGTCGACCGACTCAAAGGCGCGCACATCGACGAGCAGTATCTGCCAATACACAACTCACGCCCGTCAATCACCCACAAAGGCAGTAAGTCACCCCAACCAGATGTACAAATCACACAACCAACAACAACACCCCGCACAACACCCAACACAACGAGCCAGTCAACAACCCCGTCAATAAACATATCAAAACCATCACCAACAACAAAGAAACTCTGAGTCAAAACGACCACGGAGGCCGTATGCATGCGATCGGTCAGAATCATCAAGACGCCGCTTAGGTACACTTAACACAACAACCACAATACCTTGCCACGACTTTCAGTCCGGTAGAAGAGTGATGTAGCGTTCAATTGAATAAAGTTCGACGTCAATCATGACGTCATACGTAGAAGTAACATAGTATTATATTGTGCGTTAACAAAAATAATAATAATAATGATAATAATATAAATAATAATAATAACTGTATTTAGTGTAACATGTAAAAATTGTATCATAGTAAAAATTTGTAAAGCGGCAGTACGAAGCTAGGTTATAATCACATCGTCATAAAATGAACTCATTCAGGAAGGAATAGTATGCAACAGTGGAAGTGAAACGAGTGTATGACGCAGTGATTGAGATAGAATGACTGGTTGCAGCGTGCTATTACAAACTTCTATATTCCTGTAATTATCAACTACGGACCTTGTATAAATATTCCACTAGCAGCTTAAACAATTATTCAAACAACAAATTTTACCAGGGCACGCAACAAAAAATGTAATAATTAATTCAAATGATAAAATCGATCATAACCTACAACAGTGTGTGTAGAGCTACCCTTAAAACGCTAATTCAAATGTAAGCACTAACAATTTTTTTTTATCAGACTTTTATGTTTTTGAACTTTCAAAAAGTTTAAAGAGGGGAAGATGGCAACACTTATTCCGCGGGAGCAGCGAGCTCTCCGTTCTCAGCTCATTCTTCGCAAAAACTTGGTCGTATTTAAATAGGGTTTCCTTGTAAGTATTTTTTGGGGTTATTGTAATATTTTTTACGTATTTCATGTTCCTACTATTACTGTGTCTCATGTCATCAGGCAGAATTTTTTTTCACGTTCTCGTGTGTCCACGAAAGTTAGGTCCTCATTAGGTCCTTCGTGTAGCACCTTTCAACATTATGCCTCTGGTATTAGGATGTTACATAGGCTCCGGCGTTTTGATCACACATATTAGTTATTTCTCTTCCTTATTTTTTTTAGTGAAAGGTCAGTCGATATTAGGTAGGATATTTTTTTCTCTATTCCGTGCGGTGGTTGTCAATTTCGTTCTAGTGCATTAAGTATTAAATAGATGTGCAACGTTTCGTTCTAGCCATATTTCCACACTTTTATTCATGAGGTTAACTCGACACTGAATTCACGAGTTACCACGCTATCGTTTTTTTTGACCGGGTTACCACTGAAACCCTGACGGCGCGTTTTCTTTCACCCAAATATGAGAAAACGCCCATTTTAGGGATAACTTTTTAATTTAAATCAATTATCATCTCTAATCGTGTCGTCGAACAATCCAATCAACTAGGGCTACATGACAATTAATTTTTGAACACGTGGCGTGTTACATCATTGTTTCACGTAAATTCATCACGCTACATTCTTTTACAACCGTAAATTTTGGGGTCGGTAATACCATAGCGCAAAGGGCTCATGAATTCTTATTATTAATAAATAAATATTGATGCTCAAACGATCGTATTGTTCGTTAGCCACCTTCGTTCAAATATCTCCGCGCGTAATCTATCTCGCAATGTTGAGTCATTAAACGCGTCATAAGTTCTGGCAAGGCTAAGTTCCTTTGGTGAAGAAAATTATTAGAACTATTCGTTTAATCAAGAAGAAGATGTTCCGATTGCTTCAGGTATACATACATCTTTTATATTTTATGTCGTTATCAACGATTCTTTTATTTTTATATACTGTGCACTTCGTATGAAGATGAATGCTGTAACTGTGTCGTACATGTTATTGCTAGGCGAAGGTTAAGCATTAGATTTCTCATCAGTTTTTGTGTATGAAATTTTATTTGTTTTGACAACGCTGCGTTCTGCAGTGATGCTCTCACGCGTGTCAGCTCGGACACTGAATTGAAGGAATTAGGTTACTAAGTAGTCGTTTTTTTTTGTCTTATTTTTCTCTGTTTTGTTCTGTCAGTGACTCTCTGTCTCATATAGACTCAACCATACCGT
Source organism: Gammarus roeselii (assembly GCA_016164225.1). Taxonomy (NCBI): domain Eukaryota; kingdom Metazoa; phylum Arthropoda; class Malacostraca; order Amphipoda; family Gammaridae; genus Gammarus; species Gammarus roeselii. Next base: position 9,942 of record SDVV010038508.1, read on the forward strand.
CGCATTCCTTGCTACCCAATAAATTAGTCGTATAGCTAAATTAGTAATCCCCACCTTAATTAAATGTCATATAAAAGATTCGAATGTCGGAACGGAACACCTTATGTCAACGGAATCCAGTGCATAGTTATAGTGTTTATTAAAACTTAACCCTGACAGCTTTCTCGTCGGGGCATGTCTCGGTCAGAGTCTTGTTAGTATGCTCTGCTAGGAAGTGAAATACCCTCCTCACCGCTCGCGCATAACTCCAATAACTCAATTGCAGGTTCTTATTTTGTTCATCTCACCGATCTTAGATTGCTGTGTAGAAATTGTTTGTTTAAAAAGACAAACTGATCATCTGTGTATGAATAAACCTTTTATTTTTTATATTTTTTTGTTATGCCGTTTACATCAGCGCGTAGCCATGTATAGCACGCTGTAGTGCGTTGGAATGTTATACATGTCTATAACTCGACTCATGATGACAACTGAGCAACCTTCCAGAGTCTTTAATTCTATCGCTGCACGTAGGGGCAATTCTTGTGTCATACTCTTGTGTGTTAAAAGTTAAATCTTGGCATTCCTAGTCAGTCATGGGAATTTTTATTTTGAGCGTCTTTATTAATTAACTCTCAAATGTTACCCAGTGTAACACGCCGTCAACCTCACCACGGTGGTCACGTCCAATGACATTTTTTTTCGCCAGCGTGACGCCGGGGAGCTCTGATCAACCTTGTCGTATGGTCGATCGAATCGTGTCACTAAGTGTATAGTTTTGTAGCTATAAATAAATAAATAAATATA
>SDVV010038509.1:0-10727 GCA_016164225.1 Gammarus roeselii
TATATATATATTTATTAATGAAGGTAATTTACCCTTTCTTTACTCAAAAAGTTAATATTGAATGAGCTTCTATGAGCGATAATAATTCAAGTTAACCCAAAGCTTTATTTTTCAAGGCACAATCTGACCCCAAGTTATGCTAACCTTTTCTTACAAATGAGGTTGAGTATTATGAGCAAGCACCAAAAAACAGACACAAGGACAATAATAGGCAAAGGTAAGTGAAATCTTTGGTGTTGATCCCAGCTTAACTGAATGAAGACACCCAAGGTAATACAGGAGGGGAAAAGAAGGGAGATAGGAAAGCCGGCATAGGTCTGGATGGAGGGTCCTTTCCTTTGGACTTTATTCAAGATCAGTCAGGCCAGATAACAGTTTTAGTCTTGCCTGAAGATGTGTGTCCTCATGGCCTCATGTGACATGGAAGATAATCACATACCATTCTGCCTGCCTCATACAGGCAGACAGATTGGGTGCATGTACAAAAACAATTTCATATATCACAAGAGAAATAGCATACCACTAAGGGTGTAGCTACCAGGAATAAAAAATGGAAGTCTTAAGCTCCATAATGCATGAATCTTACTGGCCTTGATATTATGTTCGTCCCTGATATACATTCTGGATGTATAATAATTAAAACTGATAAGTCAATATTTAAAAAATGTTATTTACTCTTATAGGCACTATTTAGCTAGATATATCTATACATAGGCATGGATCAAGGTAGGGTGCTACTCAGATCTAAAGATTGCTATCATGTTAGCCTAATTGACAATCTTGGTATGGCATTTGGCAGAGGAATCCCCCATAGCTAGCTTTCTGCCTTGCAGTTGAAATCTTGCATCCAGGTATTAACAATAGTGTCTTGCTGCAGAAATCTGCAACTGTATTTACTAGTCTGCTCTACACTGGGGATAGGACATATTAAACACTGTTATTCCCACCTGTCTTCTGTGGAGCAATATCCAAGGGAAGCCTGATGCACTGGCCCAGGCTATCTAGCCTAGCTACAGTCTATTTATAGGTTTGGCCAGTAAAACGTGGTGAAGGGAACAGTGACTCTTATTCGTCACAAAAGTCTTTTCCCGTATATGTATGCACGGATTAATTAACACGGAACTGAATTCCTCTAGAGAGTCTAGAAAAAGCCCGCTCAACTTTATACCTTGAAAAGCGTTGTTGCCAGATTTGTGTTGTCAAGGTATTTCTCTGAATCATTTATTCCTTCTGATGCATGTTCCATGGCTTTTTGTGCGTGGGTATACATATTTATTTAACCAAAATAAATATTTATTGCACTGTCATTATGGTTGGAAGCAGTTTGTACTAGCTGAACGGAAATGTTGTAGCTACTTACAGAGAGATGCAACAATGAGATCAAAACATGCGATTGCTTAATAGTAATAGGTGCTTGTGATGCACGTACAATGTGTTTAGTGTTATAAGGATAATGTAGGTTCAATTAAGGACCTCTACAAAACTATGAAAATCCTCAATGAAATGTGCATAAATCTCCTAGCACTCAAAGGTTGGGTAATGAATTGCAAACACCGTGTAAGTCGGAGGTAACATCGAATTGTCGAAATCAGTAGAAGAATATGTTACAAGGTGTGAAATGATGCCAGAAACCTATCTCGAGGTAAATGATCTAGATGTGTTACAGATTGTCAGAATATAAATCAGAGTCCAATCAAATCTTGAAACGAAGTCATCATCAAGAAATGAAAATTATAGGAAAGAAAAGGTAAAACAGAAATGCAAGTCGTCAAAGGTTGTAGAGCCAAGTGGAGATATTGAAGTAAATGTGGTAGACTTAGTATGAGACAAATTGCCCGTTTGTATGAAACTGAATACAAATTTGAATTACTTGTAGCATTCAATCCATCCAAGTTTGGAAATGGGACCTCTCTGCTAACTAATACGGATAGAGAGTGAACGAAATAAATAACATGTATGTCAAAGTGATATCTAGAGTCGTCTGGAGGGCTTCATATGTACATATCAATGACTGAATACCGTACATAAGGTTAGGTTTGGCTTTGATGGTGTGAATAACATTTTTAAGTGATGTAGAATTGTGTCAAATCGAAAATAATATGAATTACCAGTAACATTCAAACCATCTAAATTTGAAAATTGGTCCTCTCTGCTAACTAATATGGGTTGAGAGTGACAATGAAATAAATAACATATATGTTGAAGTGAAATTTAGAGTCGTTTGGAGGGCTTTATATTTATATAACAATGACTGAATACCATACATGAGGTTAGGTTGGGATAGGTTTTGAAGGGTGTGAATAACATGTAAAAGTCAAGAATAATATGAAAAAAATATATAACAATCAGAACGAACGATGTAATTTGCATATGAAAATTGATGAAATTTGCTGGATCAAAATTGAAAGTGTGTATCAAAACTGCATAGTATAGATCAAAATGTAGAGCCCAGTGGAGAGGATGGAAATGAATATATCATAAATCGATGAATAAGTATCATATGTATGCACAAAAAGTTGATCGATAATACATAATTCCTGGTTACAATAAAAAAAGTAACAAATTGAAGTGCATTAGTTCCCTTGGATCCTACTGCTGAGTCTCATCCAAACATGTAACAGAGATATCGATCAAAATTCTGGAATTCTAAACATCTGGAAAAGGATATTGGAGAAATGTATTCAAACTGATTCTGATATGTTGAATATACAGCCCAAGTGGAGAGTTTCATACATATCAATATCATACAAAAGTATCAAACTTGGATAAAAATACATAACTATTGGTAAAGATGACTGTTAGGTTAGATTGCCTAGGTATTAATATATTTGGCAGTGTATGGTCACCCTTTTTGCATTCACTGATATTTGATCTATGTTGTCGTACATTGATATATATTTCGCTAATAATGTACCTTAGACATGGTTCATATCCTAGATCTTGTTGACTGCGGTCCATAAATCACAGATCTGTAGTAAATATGTTAGAGTGGAATTTATTTACTATTCGTTATAATAGACGAAAAGGGTAGGAGCAACACATCCAACACTACAAAAAAAAATTATTCTAACACTAAAGCCATTCACAAAACTTGCTAATGCTTTAACACCAATAAAAATAACTGACATATGCGGGAATTTTACCTAAACCTTTTGAACTCGACAGTCTTCTAACGAGCGATCACCTAACATTACTTGAAACTAGTTGATATTACTGGACTTGTAACTAGCAAAGTGAAAGATATGTATATGTAGGCACACAATCTGCTAATGATTGGTAAAACTACAGAGTCAAGTGGATAGATTTGATAAGAATAAGCTTAAATCTATGAAGAACTACATGTCATAGGTATGAAAACAGTAGAATAGCTCTCCAAGACGATATGGAAACGCACCCAAATCCAGTGTCGAGAGGAACAACATACAATATTTTAGATCATTAAGTCCAATTAAGCTTATTTTATACCCAACATTCCATGAAAAATTAGGCAAATTGATATCAAATACAGATATATTCCTCTGATAACCAATCAAAATTCAACAACAATTATAAAATTGCTAAATAAAATTCTCTACTGTACCATAACCATCATGATTAACTGTTATATACGGTGTATCCTACCACACCTAGATGATAAATCCTACTCCAATATCCCACGTGATCTGGTTCTATGACTAAGATCATATACTAACATAACAGCCATACCAAAAGTATTTGACATTTAACACTGAGTCAATGCGAATAATGTTATTTTTACTACGATACCTGTTCAAATCTATAACAAAATAACTAGATCTAACTTATGCTGTGTCTCAAGCAGGACAAAATCCAAGCCACTGTGTTATAACAATGAACTCTACTATGATTTACTAGGTCACTTCTCAGCTATGCACCAATGATATGTAACAAATGTAGAGGTAACACCCAGTACTTCAGACATACCATGCATCTGTTTAACATATCGTCTCTAAGCAACGTTGAGCAAAATCACATCCTGGACATAACCAAGAATCTATACACAGGTACAGTGGTCAAGAATAGAGCTTATATGAGTCTCAAAGAGTGTGGCTATAAAAAACTAGGCTTCTGTTCACTGATGACATAAGTAAACCGCTACAACGGTCAGCAGCTTGTCGGATAACCTCTCTAACAAACCCATGGAACTTAAGATCGACGTCCACAAGAACTTACATAATTCACGTTGAACATGGATGAACTACAAATGACATCGAAAGAGTATAAGTCACCTCCACACCAGGACCCCTCCATCCAGTAAATCGTCTTTTAAAACGTAAAACTATACACTTGCTAGGGTTCAATGGCAAAATTCTACATAGATGCAGTACAGACTTACACTGTGGCGACGCTATCCCTCACCACAAGCGCCCTACTATAGCTGCGCTACTATACTGCACTATGTTTTATCTTCTACAAATGTCGTACTATCGCTTCACTACTGTAATAACTACTTTTTATTCAATTCGTGCAGTAGCGTGGAACTCAAACATTTCATGAGTTATTCTCATTATACATCATGTCTGAGTATGCTCATTATGTCCGTGTGTGCTCATCGAGCAACCTCATGCTATGCATTCAGAGTTCTCACACACGCTACTCTTGTGTAACGATGCTTAGCACATGTGCTTGCGGCAGTCATAAAATTAGGCCCAGCGTGTATTTCACAATATCCGTTTGGGATCCTCCGAATGAGATCTCGTCCTTGTCACACTGCAATTGCTAATTAGTCGAAAACGATAAACTTCTACAAAGTCCATTTCTGACGTCACGTTCGCCCAGACCTCTCGATGCCGGCTCGTTGTTCATTATCCGGAACCAATCACCGTAATTCGGAAACAACACCAACCGTCACATCCCTTCAGTCCTTTCCGGTCGTGTCGTGCCAGACTATTTTGCCACGTATCTAGTATCGTTCCTTCAACCAAGCCCTACTAATTTAATCAAAAAAACATCATACTTTTACTCATAATTAGAAACTATCAATTCCCTTAACTAAATTCAAAACAATATCTGTGTAATATTTCCTAAATCAAATAATTACTTCTTCAAGGACTTTATTCCGAATAATAACGTCTTATTTACTGTGTACAGTTGCTGCAACGTTCACTTATACTTCTTTCACTCTAACTATCTCGCCCAGCTGTACTGCACTCAACTCGTAGCTCAGCTGTTAAACCCAGAGCATTCATATAAATGCTAAATTAACAAGCGAGCTAAGTTATAATAGGTTGATGTTCTTATAAAACCTCAACAAATGTTTATAATAATATTTATTTATGTTTCTGATTTAATTATTGGTGGAACATGTACTGTTCTGAACATTCATTTCGCGCAGTCAACGCTCAATCTGCACCGTACTGTATGATGCGTCTGACCGAGTGCAGAGTAAGACAACATGCACTGCGGTGCCCTGCCACCATCACATGCCTGGTTTAGCTAGCTAGCTCGCACAGCCAGTTCCTCACCAGCCACGGAGCAGTCAGGGTGCCAACGGCCCTGCAGGGGTCGCCCACTTACGCATAGGGCACCCCGAAACACTCAATCATCCGGAGTGACTTATTCCTTCAACTCTGCATCTATCACCACTCCCGAGTCATCTCTGGAGTTCCTTCATCGTCTACGACTGCTCACCACGGAGCACCTTGCGACCTAGCGCTCATCGTTCCCGCGCAGTCTCGGCAACCTATCGTCACCGCTGTACATCTCATTCCGCACGTCAAGTGTGCTTTGAGCAACGCGCCACTTCGCTCTCCGCAACGCAGCGTCTCGTCAACCACGTGTGCCCTTAGTTTCGCACTAACCTCAAGACAGTTCACTGTGCTCATCGCTCCAACCACCGCTTGGTTGTCATAGTCTACAACTACCACACAGCTCTGGTCATCGTCACTATTAAGAGCTGTACGTCGAGTTCATCCGATTCAGTGCGCCAACCGAGTCATCGCGTAAACTGAGCTCTTCAGTGTAACAAAGCAAGCCCTCACCATTCCGTAAGTCCCGATATCGGGTGTTCCTGTTATTTCATGTAACCGCGGGAATTCCGTGCCGTATGATCTAGAACGGGTGTATAAATAGTTCAACTGTACGAATCGCGACTAGATCAAGCCACGGCTGACTGTAGGTTAACCAATAATTTCATTCATGTGTTTGTTATATTGTCAACCGTATCACTATGTCACCAAATGTAACTCATTTTTGGTGTAAATTCGCCCTGTGATTAATTCCTAGCGTTCTGTAAAATCTATGTAATTCATCCTTGGCATCATGACTGTATTGCGGTCCATGCTAGCACCGTCGTCATTCTCAATTTTTGCATAAACCTTGCGTTTTCTTGTAATATATGTAAAAATTTATCGCGCTATCACTCCCCCTGCACCTGGTCGCATCTCTCTCTAGGATTAAAAATAGGCAAACACCCGCCGTCGATCAAAATGGAGTCAGATAAGGAAACTACTCAATGCGGTTCAATGTACTTATATAAATTCAATACTGCGCGGTTCGCGCGAAGTTTCGCTTGCTTCAATTCTGTGGCCGATCAATTTATACCTGCCGTTCCATATCCTTGAAAGCTCAACGGTCAGTCAAGCGCTGAATCCGTGGCTAGAGATTGTGAGGACGCCAGGAGATAAATTTCAGCCGTTCATCAATTAATATTATTTCTAATATTTTAATCTTTCATTATTCACACACAACCCCAATAATCTCAAAACCACAACACCTCTTAAACATACATTCCTATGATTATCGTGAAAAAAACATATAAGATCAACAACTATAAAAATAGTCAGTCAAGATGCTCTACTCTGCTATAACTTACGTTAAAAATTGTAATACATTATGGTATCCATTATGGTAAATCGGTCTACTTAGACAAATAGGCATAAGCACAACGAGCTTTTGCGTATGGGACTCTCTAACTCTTCCTAAACATTGAAGTATGGTTCTACAATAAACATACAATAAGCTAACAGCAAGTCCGAGGTTGTAACAACTGGGATCTTCTATATCCATAATAACCACGTCAAACATTGTACCAGGATGTAAGAAGATATATAAAACTCTAAAATATAAATAACATGTAACTAAATTATACCTGAAACAATGTTCTACATTACAGATACAAACGTAATATATTCCGATTTTGTATTAAACGCCCATGTACCTTGCATCGAAGATGTAAACTGTACAGAGCACATACAAAACTGAAAGACACACTAAAACTCTCGAGTTATAACAAAGCAAGGAGATCAATTCTCTACCATACCCAAAACATACATTAAAACCGTGACGAACGAGGAAAAAAACATGTAACCAACCCATCAACTGACGTGGATAAAATACCAGGATATGCGGGCAACATACGCTGAAAACTATAGTAAATGGTGTGGAATACTTCTACACGAACGCGCTGCAGTACATACAAAATCTGATGAAATTACTCTCCAACTTAGTCCAAAAACAGGGTGAAATTATAATTTCTTTACCTAAAGTAACCCCGGCTTAATCGTAACAGAATGTTATAAATACATATAAAATACCAGAATGATGCAATAACCGACCAATTATGACTGAAATAGTATGCTATAAGGAAGACCTAAAATATCTTAAATTCCTATAACTGTTTGAGATAACTATTGAAAAGTCCAAATAACACCACAAATTCAACATAAATCAACCGATCATTACTAAGTATACATAACACAAAATAATAACTTACAATAAATCCATATCGTTCAGGTATTCTTGCAATTGGAACACCGTGTCAATGGAACACCGAAATATCTGGTTCAAACCTGGATAATGCATTATGAGGTAGATAGAATTTCGTAACGAAACTGCTGCATCAATCCAAAATACAAACATCAACCAACCAACTACCAGACTAATAAACCGTACTATTTCTATAGATATTATATACATCTGAAATAAATTGATGAAAAAACACAAACTCCGCCCTAATTCAATATGAGGCTGGTACTCCACCAAACAACCTCTGAATGAGTCAATTATACCCCTGTTATGATCAGCCTCCGTTAACAGCTGCGTAGTGTGTGCCCTAGAAACAGTGTAGGCCTTAGGCCTGTTAACCCTAGCTTAAGTTACACGAAGAAATCCCTTGCTTTGCATATTTTTGATTCCCCTCCGATGTTTGTTTAGAGGAGCCGGTGGTCCCTCATATTGATTACATGAAGTGGGAGACGTTGACGAGGGGAAGGCAATTAGACCATCCTGGTAAACTTGACAATTCAGCATTGTGTAGCCGGTATCCAATTTCGTAGAAGGATAGTGTTAAGCTCAGGGTTATCGTAAATTGTAACAAAGGATGGGAGAAGCCAACAAAATTCGTTAACGGCCTAAATTGTAAGTGTGCCTATAAGGTCAGGGTATTAGGACGCCCCGCCTCTTTAGATGGTCCAAAAAGGTGAATGGTCCCCTTATTGGAGGATCACTTCATACACATAAATCAGGCCCTCTCACATTTATTTCAGGGTACAGTACTAAAAGGGTAGATCTGACGACATTCCATCAGCTAATGCCTTCGGGTGTAGGGCGCTACGCTTACGCTCTACGCTCGTCTTACACTTAATACATTTATTTTTGCTGTTCATTTACACTTTTGTTCCGTTGTGTCCGTTATATTACAATCAATGTTCAGTGCTCTAGTGAGAGTTTACCTGTTGACATGTCACTTGTTTTATTTATAATCATATTCTACAAACACTGTTCAATCATTTGTACATTGCATTTTTAAGTGATTATAACAACCTTGGAAAGTTCTACCATAACACCCCAACTAGAAAAAAAAATGTGTACAGAAAAAATATATAAAATTATAATCCAGACATAAAATATGTAACGAAACATTCACCCAAAACATAGCAAACGTGCCACGGAAAGGACTGATAAGACAAATAACAGATAGAAGCAAACTCACCTAATTTTCCAGTAGCGCATCCAACTTTTTGCTTAGGGGATCTCTACGCCCTACCCCACCAGAAATTTGGAATAACACTAATCCTACCAGAACCGTATAAATATACATAACGAGCAACAGTTAGTGACCAATTATACCCCAATAAAACCATCTAAAGAAGAAAAAAACATATATAAATACAATAAAGATCAAAAATACAATAAAAAATAAAATGTACATAATATAAAAACTGCCAATCTAGGCCGCAAGCCTGCTTCCAGACCGCCGTTCCCCCTTCCGTCCTCCCCTTCTGCTCCCTCCGTCCGTAAGCTGACTGACGCGCCAAACCAGTTCCGGTGCTACCGTCTGACTCCGGCCGACCACCGCCCCACCCAAAAGTGACTCGGGAATGCTCTTTTCACGCCCCTATCTACTACTCAGATGGTAACAAACGCGACCTGTAACTATGCATAGGGTATGATGATAACAGAAGGTAACAAAGTGACCCATAACTATGCATAAGGTGTGAATATAACAGAAGGTAACAAAGTGACCCATAACTATGCATAGGGTATGTAAGTAACGGAAGGTAGCTGAAGTAACCCATAACTAAATATCGGGCATGAAGGGTTTCATTTCACATGCTGTTAGAAAAATCATTCTCTGCCTGTACACCATGTTGCGTTGCAACCGTATTTTAGTTAATGATCTAAATAAATTTTATATTAACATTTAATACGAACACAAAGTTTATTAAATATGTAATTGTCCCTAGCAAGGAACAATAATCAATAAATTCATTATACAGTTCCATCAATACGCAGAGGTACGCAATTAAAAAAGTGTTCCTCTTCGTCTTGCCAGAACTAAACCCGATGCATATTTTCAGTTCATTAACAAAAAAATATAGTACGACCTAAAATCAGTAGCGATTACAATGAAATGCGTTGGGACGTAAACTTTCAAATACGTATCTAAATAAAAAAGGAGAAAAAAACTGGTTAAGTTCTTTAACAAACTATACGCATTCGCTATCCATTTAAGAGGTAGCACCTCACATACCGCGTCCCGAGGTGATCTACTGAGATGTGCACCAGCAGCGTCATGAGCAGGAAGTGCCTCGCGACCGACCCGAGAAAAGGATGATTGCATTGTGTGAACTTGGCGTCCTGGCTTAAGGTCATGTCTGTAGCGATGAATAAACCAAAGGTGATGTCGGTAATGAAAAGGATGTTCATGAAGAGTGCTAGCCACGAGTAGCTCTCCATGAGATGCATAACAGCATGGTCGTTGGTGAGGATATCTTGTTCAATATCCAGCAGAAACTGATAACCTGACATGACGTTTGTGTCAAGGATACTCCGTGCAGGTTTATTCAATATCCGGTTTGCATGTTTGTTTGTTTACAAATGAAGTGATGAAGTGTTTGATTCTCGTTTCTGAACAGAATTCTTTTGAGAAGAATCTTTTTCGTTATGCAATATTGCATTTTTCTTTTTGTTTAGCAATTCTGTCATAAGACCCACATGTTTTGATATCATCCGCATAAATATGTAGAAGCTAACTATCATGGACTGCATGCAACAATAAAGAAAGTAAAACATATGCATGATAGCCCATCTGTGTGGATCTGATGTGACATAACCGAGGAGCAACAGTTGTTGATTTCTGATGAAATACTTGAATTGTAAGTAGATAGTGTCTGGACGAAATGCAAGTGAAGGAATAAGATATGGCCTAATTAGCGGTGGGGTGGGGTTGGCCGGAGTCAGGCGGGCCGGACCGAAACTGTTAATAT
>SDVV010038510.1:0-10727 GCA_016164225.1 Gammarus roeselii
TATACGGTACCTACATAAACATTTACATCAGGAATACGTGAAGAATTTGTATTTATGAGGCTCATACAACACCGAAGATCGAACACGGACCATCGAGCCCCGTGCCACCGAGTCACACGGGATGGCTACAACCGAGCAAGTTACCTTTTCCAATACCATTCTGGCTATCGTTAGGGTAAACGAGGGCACTAACTGCAGCAGAACATGTGGCCCAAGAAGACATTGGCCCGCCGGACTTACCTCTGTCAAGTACTGTCAGTGTTGGGCAATATTATGACAGTATCTTGACACATTTTCTGACTATTTTGTGCCAAATTTCCCAGCAGTATTCGAATACAGTAGGTAATGAAGATATGGGTCTAGATGCTGAACTTTGCCAACACTGCGTATAGTGTCATTACCTCCGAAAGACCCCAACAGTGATTCTTGGTGTGGGCCTACCTTTGCGTAGGCTGTGTCGGGAGGCAGGAGCGTGAGGGGGGTGAGGGGAGCGAGGGGGTCATCGCCCCCGCACACCTCGTTCAGGGAGTCGCTCACACCCGAGCTAAGGCTGCTGCTGTCGTCAAAACTGTGAGGGAAGGAAAAGACGGTTAATGAGGATCCAGAGGGTGGTGGAGGTAGAAAAAGGGATAAGAAAGATGAATGTACGGTGGTGACAGATGAAGAGGGCAAGGGGAAAATGTGTGGAAGAAAATTAAATGCGAGGAAAGGGTATGGGGGTGCGGTAGAAATGTGAGAGGTGAAGAATAATTTATGGGCAGAAAGCATACACCGACCGGGTGGGAATGTTTGGAAGCAAGAGATAAAAGTAAAATGGGAGCTGTGCTTGTTAGAAAAGGAGGGGAAGGCCGAGAGGATAAGTATACATTACATATATATTCGCGAGGTCGGTTGTGCTTGGTAGGTTAAATAAGAATAAGTCGTCCATCTCCACTGGCGCTCTGACGTGAGGCCTTGCGAGCGCCCACGCACTCTCGGTAGAAAGGGAGGGCTTCCTTAGGAAGGAAGCACTTCTAGGAAGTGTGCTGGAAATGTAAAGGGTTTTCATGGGAGAAACGAACCCAGTAAACGATTTTCATGAAGTATACATTTGAAGTGGATAGGAAAAGGGTTGCAGTAGGTAGACGAGTGGTGAAAGGCAGGTAGCATTGCAACAGGATGGTTTAAATAGGCGCACAAAAAGGCTAGACCAGTATCAAGACTGCGTTGTTAATGGAGCATTGATGATTATGTATCAATGACACAAATACTGATGACACTAGGGATGTAGTTATTGTTGTTATAAATAGGTTTTTCGTAATGAATGCAGTATTGGAAAGTACATTATGCTACCATGCAAGGCGGGGGTAACAAGTCAACAAGTCGGAAAATGGGCCGGAACAAATGTAGCCACTAATACTATTAAATAACAAATACATACTTCGGTATCAAACAGATGGTTCAGTAAGGGAAAAGGAGTCTACTACATAATGTGTCTAGAAACGAACGAGGAATTCATGCACTGAAAAAGTAGATGTAAGAGAGGAGTAAAATTTGTGAAGTTCGTCGTGTCGCCTTTATCTATAGTTTGCAATTAAAAGCTGAAACATGTGTGCTTTTATATGAATGCAATCAACTTCGGTTTATTTCAAATCAAACACCCTTCAATGAGTTGTCTCGGATACACAGTCAACTTCGGAGTATTTACAATGAAAAGCAACTATATAAGATATCTTGGATAGACAATAAACGGCGAATTACTTAGGGTCACAGTCCTCTAACACTATGGACCGAGTAAGCCCTCACACCAGTGCCCGTCATCAGGGCTGGAGATATAGTCTGAAAAGAAGGTAATAATGCATGATACCTGGCAGTAAATGAACAGTAGCATCCTATTTATGACATAACTGCAGGTAATTAAGTGCAAGTTTGCTCCACATCTTAGGATGATTCAAAACGAATAAAGGTTCAACCGCTACCGAGTCCTCTGATTCTGAAGCCATGCTGAAATGAAACAAGTCACCGTACAGGTGGCGCCATCAGCACTAAGAAAGAGAATGACTGTGGGCAGTGTTGGACATAATGCACCATCAAGATGTATGCCTCCAGAACTTGTCCAATTCTTGGCAAAGACATTTTGGACCAAAGACTCTGAACAGCATCCAGATACTGGATTATGTCCTACAAAGGATGTCGTCTACTTGTAACGGTACCGCGAGGGCATCTTACACAAATGTCTTCTCCTCCTGGTGAGCTATGAAGGAACTATTGGCCGCAAGGATATCGAACACAGCCCTTCGATAAGTGTATGTGCTTGCACATTACACGAACTGTTCGAAACAGGGAGCGGCAATCACTGTAACAAGGGATCCTATACAGTGATCCCTGCCTGTACTTATCCCGCGAGTTTGATTATTAAAGAGAATGGTCTCCCACCAAAGAGGTTGTATGCCACAAACTCGTAGACCCTACATATTGGAAATGAAAGGAAGGGCAATCGCCCAGAGTGTTGTTTGCAATACAGGATGCTGTGTTAATGGTCAAAGCTTGTGGTGGTTTATCAATGTTAATGGGGAGTAGGTTATGTGGCATTATTGCAGGCGTGGAACCATCGCAGTAATGAAGGTAGATAAGAAGGCATGTTAGCTAGGGAGTCAGAAGAACATTGACTCGCAGTGCACTAGAAAGCCTGACACTCTAATCTAATCTTATCTAGGAAATTCTGGCTTGAAGATAGGGAGTTACTGAGTGGACTGTATATTTAGCAAATAATACAGGAAAAGTTAAGATTGTGCAGCAACACAATTAATAGAGCAAGCATATCAATAGGGAAGATTGTAATGCTGTATAATTACGGGAGATAATCACGACCGAGAACACGGGAAGAGAAGACACTACGGGAGAATAATATTCATGGAAAGGTAATTTATAGTGCGAACATACGTTAAACTACCATAAAAAGGTACGTAGAATTTAGGAAAAGTTACAAATAGAATTAGGAGGTGCTACAGCAGAAGTTAGGAAATGTCACAGCAGAAGTTACAGGATGGTAAAGCAGATTATTGAAGGTTACAGCAACAGTTTGGGAAGAGTTCTGGCATTTTTTCGATCATTTCAGAATGGCTATGCATTCATCAGCCGTACACCTCCCCATGCGTTGCGGCTTTGGAGCAGACCAAATAACAATAAAGGTAGCTATATAGGGAATGGCAGTCACTGGTGAGAGCGGTCACGAGGGTTGAACGAGGGGCTAGGGTAAGCGTTCGCATGCAATAAAGGGGGCGATGGGAGGCAGGAGGGAGACCCCCTCTCTCTCCCTAATGGTAGGAGGATCCAGGTCTGTTGTTGCTCCCTCCCTCCCTCCTAAATGGTAGGACGAGGATCCAAGTCTGCTGTTGCTAAGCTCACGAGGACTCTCTTGGAGACAGCCGAGTGAGGAAGAAGAGGAAGAGCAACGGAGAAAGCCAACATTAACTAAAGGTGACTGCAGATGGCCATATTTAATAAAAAATGGAGGAATCAAGTAAACAGATGAGAAGAAACTAAACTGGAGGAAGGAAGTTCACTGTATGGAAAGGTAGTCGAAGACGGGGATAGAGAATGCAAGGAAGGATGTGAAAAGATGTCGCTTAGTACAGAAATCTGAAAGTGGCGCGGATGATGGAACTGTAATTGTTGATGCTATAAAGAAGTAGCATCAAAGAAGTTGCATTAAGAAAGTAGCATACACAATTACAAGAAAGTTTGCAGAGCAGTTGCAGTAGGAACAGCTCATATAACCAATCTACCACGATTGTTTACATTTTCACACCATCATTTTAGGCGTATAATTTGAGAGGAGAGCGCTATATATCTGTAACATGGGCTACTGCAACGCTGACATCAGGGGTGCACAAATTATTCACCAATATAATAATGTTTCCGTTTAGCGCATTGATGTACTTCCTACAAAACAGCAGCAGCAGCAGCAGTGCTTCAGCACAAACCAACCAGTGTTTCCATGCATGCCTCATCGAGTCCCCCTTTCTCATGCATGTTTCGGCGCGTCCCCTCATCCGTACATGTTTCGGCGCGTCCCCTTTTTCATGCATGTTTCGGCACGTCCCCTCCTCATCCATGCATTTTTCGGCGCGTCCCCTCTTCCAAGCACGTTTCGGCGCATCCTTTCTTCCATGCATGTTTCAGCGCGTCCCCCTTTTTCATGCATGTTTCGGCACGTCCCCTCATCCCTGCATTTTTCGGTGCGTTCCCTCTTCCGTTCATGTTTTAGCTCGCCCCTCATCCATGCATGTTTCGGCGCGCGCCCTCTTCCATGCAGGTTTTGCCGCAGCCCTTCTTCAATGTATGTTTCTGCACGTCACCTCTTTCATGCGCGTTTCTGCGCGACCCCATTTTACAGTCACAGAAACATGCAGAAAGGGAGCCCAGATTCCCTGTGCCACCGATTAATGCCGAGCAGACCCTCTCAGAAAGCCCTTTAACAGTCGAGGAGACAACTTTCGTGGGGTAATCTCACAACTCCTGCAGAGTGAAGTTTGAGCGGGAACAAGAAACCTATTGGACTGGAACGCGAGATCGCACATAGAGTTGGTCGGTATTGGGTGGCCCCTTTCATTGCACTGCAGGCAGCCACTGTAATGAATCCACCCACATTCGCTCGTATGTCCGTAGGAAGGTTCTGCATTGATTAAAAGGACCGAAGTGGCGAGGAGCGTTCTACCACATCAACCTGCTTCGCAACCCCAAACTCAATTACAGACTTGGAAGTGTGCATTTCAGATACTTTTTGATCTTTTGCCATTTGTGTGAGCAGTGCATCTGGCTCCAATGAGCCAGATAAAGGAACACAGCAACATTTTTTCATGCATGATGGGAAATATTTTAGGCAATGGCATTATAACCTTTGTCTCATAGCCACACTTATGAAGTATCGTGGCTGCGTCAGTAGTTGCTTCATCTGTGGAAAGTGTGTTGCCAGTTGCAGTATCTGCCCCTTTTGATGGTTTTCGATAGAACAGTCAGCCAACCTTCAAGGAGGACAGACAAGTATGCCACCAACAGAGCTATCCCACCGTTGACTGCAAGATGGCAACAATGCCTGCCCAGCTGGCAAGCGACAACGTTCAGAAGCGGTCAAGTAGACGCTGTATTCGTGATGCAACTATTACGAATCATTTTGAAAGCCTAATTAATGACGATAAGGACCCCAACAGCACGGCCACCAGAAAAGCTTTGTTGCCATCTGGCGGTGAGTGCAGCTGCTAGCCTCCAATGACGTACTATCCGACCCTGAATAGATTAGACCCCAAGAGTGCAGCTGCTAGCCTCCAATGACGCACTACCCGACCCTGAATAGATTAGACCCCAAGAGTGCAGCTGCTAGCCTCCAATGACGCACTACCCGACCCTGAATAGATTAGACCCCAAGAGTGCAGTTGCTAACCTCCAATGACACACTACCCGACCCTGAATATATTAGACCCTAAGAGTGCAGCTGCTAGCCTCTAATGACGCACTGCCCGACCCTGAATAGATTAGACCCCAAGAGTGCAGCTGCTAGCCTCCAATGACGCACTACCCGACCCTGAATAGATTAGACTCCAAGAGAGCAGCTGCAAGCCTCTAATGACGCACTGCCCGACCCTGAATAGATTGGCCCCAAAAGTGCAGCTGCTAGCAGCAATCCAAATATTTTAGACATCCTTCTGGAAAATAACAGACTGGGTAGCGACATTTAACAGGACCAGCAATTGCAGCTACAACAGTCACCTTAATAAGTACCCAGGAACTATACACTTCGGCGGATACGATACCTCACCAGAAAATAACAGCAAATGCTACATCCTGTCGTCAGCGAACATATCATAGTCTGGTAGAGGTCATCAGAACGTGAGTAAGATTAAATTAAGGGTTCCAGCCTACCAGAGATTAAGGAGTCCTGTGCATCAGAGCTCCCGACGATCGAAAAGTGGAACACCCAACGTAAACAAATATTAGGGTATGCAATATCCTACAGCGCAGGTTACCAGGACATGCAATATCCCACGGCGCAGGTTACCCAGTACATGCAATATCCCACGGCGCAGGTTACCAGCACACGCAATATCCCCCGGCGCAGGTTACCAGGACATGCAATATCGCGGATACAATAAAATAGCGGATCCAACAAGCGTGGCAATTTCTGAGGGTAGCGAGAGTTTGAGTCATTAACTGCTTCCAAGAGGTGGAGCTTTAGCGCGGGGCGGCGCTCAGGGTAACGAATGAAACTGACAAATGCAGACAAATCACCCAGGCCTAATAATAGCATGAAGTAATCGGGTGAAATTGGAATGAATTAATATGATGCCCAATACCATGTCAATGACGTAATAAATAAGAAGAAAATATTGCGTGGCGCTGTGGACAGATAGGATTATTTAATGCCGTAAAATGAATCAATTGTTTGGCAAAGATGACAGACGGATGGACAGTGTGTCCTTGCAGTAACCCTAGTGTCAGTACTAGTTGCATGATTTGTTGTAATACAATTAAATCGCATGAAAAACTTTTGAATAAAGAATGCACGGCAGCCACAGTTAACAAATTATGAATACAGAGAACTTTGGTAAAGCGAGCGTTCAGAAAATATAATTTTAAATTGCTAGGTGGAACTATCCTCCGAGACATTACCAAAGGCAACACCTGGACAATTCCAGGTTTTGCATTTGGTAATGCTTTAAAAGAAGGCTCCAAATGAGGAGACCAATTTAAAAAGGTATGCACTTGATAATGCTTAAAAAGAAGTCCCGATATGAGGGGACTAATTTAAAAAGATAATCAAAAGTCGAGCGGTTCGCTGGATCAGAACGACCAAGAGTAACGAAATGCATAGCTTCAGTCCAACGATGAGGAGCTTGAAGATGCAAAACCAGCACTCTCTAAATGAACGTAAAATGATCCCTTCAATGATATTACCCATTCTGAGAATATATCGAAACAATCCAAGACAATCCACCAAACAATGTTATCTATCAAGAAGATATTTTAGTATCACACGAGAAAGGGGTAAGAAATCAACACTCAACAGAACAAATCGTGATACACTAAGGAAACAAGAAAATGTGTACAAAAATACATCCGTTCGACAACACGGCGATGAGAAGGTATCCAGCAAAGGCCCCAATCTTGACCCAGCAAGCAGAAGGCAATCCTTCTGATGGTAGCGAGGTAGCGAGGTGTGATGGCGATAGCAGCGACATCCTGTGGCTATTGTGAGCAGCGGCCAAAATAGCCGAGAGTGATAACTGGCATGATTGCCCATCTTAACCTTTCCATCAGGCAGGAGGCTGGGTTGGGACAGAGCAAACTGGCCTCCAAAAGATGGGCTTATATGTAGCGACGACAGAAAGATACAGGCCTAGGACAAATGTAGGCATATAGACTGAAAGTATTGGTCATGAATAATATAAGATATACCGGTAGAATCAACATGCGTATAGAGAACGTGGAGAAGAGAGAAATAGTAGATAGTAATGTTAGTGCCATGTGAGGTAGAAGGATGGGTAGCGAGAGACCCAGCAAATGTATGCATCCACCACAGATGGCGGGAATGTGAAGATTAATAGACAGGTAGAATTCGAGAACTTTCTTCATTTATGTTGAGTTCGCATGAAAAATCGTTATTATACGAGTGCCTCTCCTAAATAGTTCGATGAATAGATTTGATTTGATTTGATTTGGGCCTCATTTCCACCAGAGCCTCAACGTGAGTAATAATAGGCTCCCCCGTAGGGCGCGACCGCCGTTGAATTAGTAAGTCCGCACGGCCTCGCGTGCGAAAATATTAGTTTTGTCAAGATGAAGTCAGTACATATTTTAATTGTGGCATATTCGCGTACTAGCGCGTACAAGAGAGTATAGAGTTAATGCGTATCTTCGTAAAATGAGTTGTTGTTTCTCGATGAATAGAAAGACTACATGACGCATAACTACGAACGACACGCAGAACTCACTCCTGTGGATATAACGTCTCACAACCGCATCAGAAGTCTGTAAATTAAACATAAACTTGTGAGTCGTACATCATCTGTGGCCCTTAGAAGTGGTGAAGCATAACGACATGCCATGCAACTGCAGTTTGAATACTAATGCCCAGGGTACTTTGGGCATGGCTCTGAAGCCAATGCGTGGCAACTGTTGCTAAACAGAGCACAGGGTCGATGAAGCAAGAAATATGGCCGTTAATGCAAGCAATTGTAGACCCTAGTACACAGCTGTATTGCGACCCTTTTCGCGTGTCACGGTGTGATGAGACGAATAACTCTTGTCCCAGCCTCCCCACTGGTCAATGGGGTCATGATAAGGAGAGCCACTGACGGGAGAGACCAAGGGGCGACACGAGAGGGTTGGTAGGGAGAATCGGCGAGGGCAAAATATACAGTGGTGCATCATATTGCTAGGATCTGACGTGCTGTCATTGATGGCAGCAGAAGAAACCTTTTTAGGTAAGTCAGGAGGTCTGCGTACTAAGTGGCACTTTCCTCAGTGACATAACAGATTGCAACTCTTCTTCCCAGCTCATCGTCAGTGCCTTTTTGCACCACGGCTCTCATGGGTTGGCCATGCACCACTCGAGAGATGGGCCAGAATCTCACCGTTGGACAGACTGTCTTACCAGTGGCCACAGTGACACGCGCCTACAACCTATTGTTTCCATGGTTACTCGTAGGAAGAGGCCGACACGCTACCCCCTCGGTTTCCAGCCACAATCACTAAAACATAAAACAGTCCTGAGCGAGACAATCTTTATTTCATAGCATTCAGTGCAACAGGAATAATGTACAATTGATGTTAACCAAAATTACGCAGCCAGACAGTTGACAAGATCTCGTACAATAATTGTAACAGTCCATCAAGAGATCTATTAAATGGCACAGAGAAAAGTAATTGTAACATGTAAGATTAGATTAGATTAGAGGGTCCATCACCGGAGCTCCCTCGTAGGGTGCCAAGATCTTAGATTATGAAAGGTTCGCCCTCCAACCAGTGTGTGCGGAAACAATACCTTTGTCGTAACCAAACCTATTTAGAATGTTTAATTGTAGTATGTATGCACGTTAGTGCGTACAGGAATAAACAAAAATAATACTTTAACGAAAGTAAAGGATTTTATTGGTACTTGTCTGCACAGATCTTTCATTCTATTCCTTTTATTAAAGTAGCAAGGTGCATTGTGGAATGGAAGAATTATTTCATTAGAACTGATGCTTAATATTATCTTTAACTTGCTTTCAACTAGGGTCAGAAGCACCACCTGTTTTACTATCATACAAAAAATAATAATCTGAACTATACTATCTCTACAGAGGGCCATAAATCAAAGGACTGTGTTTGAGTAACGCTTCCTCACCACAAACCAAAGCTGATATCGCAAAAAATGGGAACACGTTTGTCACCTACATGGCATACCGTTTCAATCATATTTTATTTTGTAAGCGAAAGCAATATCTTCATCTTGTTGTGTCTTCAACAAGCTCTAAAAGTAGACACGACACCAAACAACAGCCGCTAGACAGTCTCCATTAACACCAACTGGCACCGGCAATTTTGCCCGACGAACATTGTGCAGGACATTTTAATATATATGGCCCCCAGGGAGCGACGGTCCTGAAGTTGCGATAGCAAGTAAAGCCTTTGAGACTTCAATAGGGGTTTAACAAAGCCGATAAACGGGGACGGTGCGTGGCCGATAAACAGGGACGGTGCGTAGCCGATAAACGGGAACGGTACATGGCCGATAAACGGCACGACTCATGGCCGATAATCAAGGACGGCATGTGACTGATAAACGTGGACTATACGAACCGATTAACAGAGACGGTACACGGCCGACAAACAGGGATGGTACGCGGCCGATAAACAGGGACGGACCAATGAACAGGAACCGAGTCCCGTCCATAAATGCCCTGACGAACGCACCCTACTGGGTTATTGAATGAGGAGACCACGAATGAAAGAGCTTGCGCGACTTGAGCCGGTTGAGCGAACTAAGTTCCTAATGATACTCGATACTGGACGAGTAACTCTTAGGTGAACGTCGCTCAGGATGAGAGTATTCGAGCCTCACCTCAAGAGTTCCTCAGAGGGTTGCAACTCGAAGCTGTAGCTAGACTGAGAAAAAAAATTGTAGTTGTCCTTATTGAGGGAAACTACAGTGAAAACGGCGAAGGAGATATGGAGGTATCAGCAGAAAAAATCTATGTCGTGGAAACAACATTCAAAAATATGCAAAAAGACATCGTCCGACAAAGCAGAAAAACCATGTCTCCCAGCGTCGTCTGTTACTTGTTAACAATACAACTAGTTCTTATTCAACTTTAAGTCATAGAGCTGAATTTATTAGATTTGAGCCTCATTTCGCACGGCCTCGCGTGCGAAAATATTAGTCTTGTCAAGATGAAATCAAGTACATATTTCGATTGTGGCATGTTCTCGTACTAGCGCGTAAAAGAGAGTAAAAAGTTAACGCGGATCTTCGTAAATGTATTGTTATCTCTGTGCGTAATGGAGTGGAGAGACCGCCTCACTTGCAAAGGTGTTTGTGGTTTAGACAGCTTCGTATAGTCCAGTGTGTTTTCCGAAAGCGATAAGCATTTTACGGTAGGTTGGGTCAGTGAGTAGGCTTTGTAGGCTGCACGGGGGATTTAAGAAAGCCCGTCGGGCTGCCGCGAGTGCGTTGCAATCCATCAGTAAGTGTTCCACGCTGATAT
>SDVV010038511.1:0-10726 GCA_016164225.1 Gammarus roeselii
ATAAGATTGTGACGCGGGCAACTTTGGCTCTTTTTCAAATCTTTAAACTTTAAAATGTTGCATATAGAGACTGATGTTGAGAAGCAATAAAAATAAACAAAAGGCTGATGGGTGTCGGGTTTTGGGCATTATGTATACAACATACTTTTTTGCCAGGTGTGGCCATGTTGGGACAATTCAGTCACACCCAACATTGAGTGATCGAGATTTGGTTGAAGTTAAAAAGTGGCATATGCGAAATTCTCTGGAAAAAAAAATGCATAAATGCTCTGGTACCAAAAAAACTTGTGAAATTGAATCTTTCCATGAATCATCCAGAGTTTGGTTTAAGGCCTAATGAGAAACGCAGAACAAACTAATATGTCTTAGCCTGGCTGTACATTTAAGACAGTCAGAAGCAAATACACTAGAAAAACACATTACTATGCACAAAGTATTAAAGAATTGTGAACAAATTTATGAGTGATTTTTCCAAGCATATTTGTTTCTTGCCCAATGTAGTCAATTTTAGATCAAATAGGCGGTACTGGGGCTTGACCCTTGAATCGTTTGACGTCATTAGCTATGGAGCCGAGCGCCGTCCTCTCGACGTCGACAAACGACGGACCGTCTTAGTTTGGACGCTGCTGTGCGGACCCTTTCCTGAAGGTTAATGACGGAACATACATGTTATAAATATTCAAAAACGAGCAATAGGAAGGCTCCCGGCACTGTTTTCCTATGAAACTTTTCAATTGTAGAAATTTGCTCAATTGTATTAGTAAGATTTAAATGGAAGGGTATAGCCCGTACGTCAAAACGTTATTCCTAAGGCCTTTGCCATGTTCTACGGCTCGTTGGATGTGTCTTTAAATTCAAACTAATCAACAATAGCTGTTACAAACAAAACGACTCCGCTTAGAGCGTCATCGGTTTCTTGTTTACATCCCAGGGCATCACCACAGGCTCACTAAGCAATGGTCTTGACTCATGAAATAATTTATTGTTTATATCCCACGGCATCACCACAGGCTCATTAAGCAATGGGCTTGACTCATGACATAATGTATTGTTTAAATCCCATGACATCACCACAGTCTCATTGAGCAATGGGCTTCACTCATGGGATAATTTATTGTTTACACCCCATGGCATCACCACAGGCTCACTAAGCAATGGGCTTGACTCATGAAATAATTGATTGCTTACATCATATGGCATCACAACAGGCTCATCAAGCAATGGACTTGACTCAGGAAATAATTTATTGTTTACATCCCATGACATCACCACAGTCTCATTGAGCAATGGGCTGGACTCATGGAATAATTGATTGTTTACATATTGTGGCATTACCTCAGGCTCACTGAGCAATGGGCTTGAATCATGAAATAATTTATTGCTTACATCCCATGGCATCACAACAAGCTCATTAAGCAATGGGCTTGACTCATGAAATAATTTATTGTCTACATCCCATGGCATAACAAAAGGCTCACTAAGCAATGGGCTTGACTCATTAAATAATTTAGTGCTTACATCCCATGGCATCACCACAGGCTCACTAAGCAATGAGCTTGACTCATGAAAGAATTTATTGCTTACATCCCATGGCATCACCACAGACTCACTAAGCAATGGCCTTGACTAAAGAAATAATTTATTGCTTACATCTCATGGCATAACAACAGGCTCACTAAGCAATGGGCTTGACTCATTAAATAATTTATTGCTTACATCCCATGGCATCACCACAGGCTCACTAAGCAATGGGCTTGACTCATGAAATAATTTATTGCTTACATCCCATGGCATCACCACAGGGTCATTAAGTAATGGGCTTGACTCATGAAATTATTTATTGTTTACATCTCATGGCATCACCACAGGCTCACTAAGCCATGGGCTTGACTCGTGAAAGCACTTCATGTTACTAACCCATAATCTGGCGCAACCAAATTGGTTTTGCGGTTACCAACACATTCGTTAAGTGTCAAAAACGGAACCAAGACTCAAGACTATCGGAGTCGAATGTTTGTGGTCTGGGGGTTGCCAAGGTTTGGTAGTCTTTTTCATTTTATTGGATTATCAATCAAACGAATAGGTCCAATAATATGTTGACGCTCACATAGTACAACCGTTTTCAGTAATTTTTTGCCGAAAAAAAAAACATTGCGCAGTAAATTCTTAAACACGACGGTCTTGAAATGCTATCAGTATTTCTGTCATGGTATCATGTTTTTTGAGCATTTCCGTTTACTGTATCAATCGAAATGTCCCTTTAAAAACATTAGTAGTGTATATAGGTGTGGGAAACATTTCTCATACTCTGCCAACTGCGACATTTCATTCGTATAAATGTGTGTGCGGTTCATAGGAATGTGTCCAGCGGTTTTCTAGGCATGCCTGGCTAAATGAGAGGCGTGGGACCACACTCAACCTTCACCCCCTCCCGCGCCTTGTCCTTCCTTTTCGCTTGCCGACGCTGAATGTTTTTAAAATATCTTCATAATCAAAAAATATGAATGAAGTAAAACATATATGTAATGACCAATGGTAAATCACTTCATGTGATATAATGTAAATTATAGTTTAATGCATTAGTCAAGTACATTTCAGTAAGCTTTCCGGTTGGTCAAAGGGTAAACGAAGTACATGGCAACTGCCGGAGGGGGGTTGTCGTGCTCTGTTTCTCCCACTGCAGGAGAAATAGGGCAGTTGATTTTCGCTGTTGTAGGGAGTAGAACTGTAGTTCCGTGAAGTGCCCCTAGAACAGGATTAGAAGATACCAACCGGGAAGATACCAGCAATGTGACGCTAAGTTTTACATTAAGACTTTATGTCTAGAGTATTTAGAATAGTGACTCAGTGATAGTTGGAGACTAACCTACTATGAGGATATGGAATTAAGGTAGTTTAGTTATCGAAAATAGAGACCCGGATGACTTAGCCACTGTGACGAAGAGTTTTCAGACCACCAAGATGACCGCGCTCCTTAACCACAGAATAAAGTAAATGTCCTAAAATATTGCAATTACACAAAAAATAAGTTCAGTGTGGATTCTGTTGTTCATATTATGATCCAGTCTCAGACGATAATGATCAATATCTAGAATAAATGTAATAAAATTATTTCAAAACTGTCGGGTAAAATAAGATGCTAACATAACTCCCGACCACAACGGTACTTCGAACCGGGATGAATGTTTGACAGAAAAAGCAACTCTAGATTGCAAATTGTTTAGATAGGACAGAAGTTGTCTCCTCAAGACAATTTGGGGTTCAGTTATTGCAAAAAGACGGCTATTGACCATTCGATTTGAATTAAAAGTCAGATTTAAGTTGGATGAAGCCAGGAACAAGTTAAATAGCATCACTGGTGGGCGGAATATATTTAAATAGGGCAAACGTGTGCCCTCAAAATATTTTGTGCTTTCCAGGATAATAAAACAAAGCCCTTGATCACCCAATTTGAATTGGAAGAAATTCATTGTGGGTGAGGCTAAGAAGTTGTGAAGTGTTCTTGGCATGCAACATTGTCTTGAATAAAGCAAGAGTGTCCACAAGGTTTTTGTGAAATTTATGGATACAATTTGTGAAGACACAGATTATTTGGGACAAGGTGAGTCTTTATTTAAAAATAATTTGTGCAAATTGCGGTGTGTAACATTTTTTAAAGTAGCTGCATTTTGTTATGCAAAATTAGGTTTTAGGACTAAAGTGGTCCTCAATATTTTAATTTATGCGGGTACCATTGTAGCAAAGAAGTGACTTTGCAAATTAACTGACAAGAACAAAGTAGTCTTGAGTTGGATTGCATTGATTCATCACTGAAAGAAGGTGATAATTTTCAGGTGAGCAATTCTCAAGAACTGCGGCAGGAGTGATTGACAAATAACAGCCGTTATTGTTGCCAGTCTATTCTTGTTAGTTTTTATTGAGGGTTTTTAACTTTGAAAATTAGTTACCAGGTATATGGTCACGGACAATTCAATATTGTCTGTTCAAGAAAATAATAATTAACCCTTTGAAGTTAATGCAAAGGAGTTGAGATTTGATTGATGAAATTTGATTGATTGTTGTAAGGTATGAATTTCAAAATGAATAGAAATGCAGAACTTCAGCGACTTGTGACTTTGCGTACCCGCTTGCGAGGAAAAGTCACATATATAAAAAATAAAATCGAAATCTGTTGTGAACATATTCCATTCATTGAGGCAGGCAATCAAGATAAACTGAATTGTTATGTTACCACTGCGGGAACACGTTTAGACAAAGCGCATGCACTGCATAAGCAGATGCTTGAAGTTGTTAATGTGGATAATGACATTCATCAAGAAGAAAAATTTCAACTCGAGGATGAAAATTATGAGATTAAAAGTTGAAGCGCAGCCAGGCACCAAGTAGTGAAGCTGCCGCATCAGTAAGCAATTCTTCCCTCAGAAGTGTGAGAGTCAAGCTACCTACTCTAGATATGCTAGAATTCAGCGGGGACATACTCATGTTCACCTCATTCTGGCAAAGTTTCAGGACCGCCCATGAAAATGATGAACAGGAACCTTCTGAAAAATTTCAATACTTGCAAAACAAGTTAAAAGGCGCGGCAAAAAATACACTGGCTGGGTTTGCTCCAACAAATGAGTCCTACCCACTAGCTGTTTCAAAGCTGAAAAAGCTGTATGGGAACGAGGATCGCAAAAGGATGGCACATCTAGATGCACATAATGATCTTCCAGCTCCTACTTATTCAATTTAATTTCTGCAAGAGTACGGGCACAAGGTGGAAGTAAACCTTTGCCATCTGAAGACAACAGGAGTAGACTTCAATGACTGCAGGCACTGTTCCTCAATAATAGCATATCGGATCTGGCGCAAACTACCATCAAGGATCAAAAAAGCCTGTAGTAGGGGGGAGATGCCCAGATGCTGCATGGAGTTTGGCTGAATTCCGAGACGCATTCATGTCTGAGATCACTAGACTTGAGAAATGTGAGACTGACTTCAAGTCACAGGTAAACGGAGGCCGGAAGCCAAACTATCAAGGAAGTTCGAAAAGCAATTCCAATGGACACCATTCCAGACCACCTGATGGAAACAACCGAGGACCCCAGTCAACTGTGGGATCCTTCCAAGTAGGAACATCTGGATGCACATTTTGTGCTGAAGATCATTCTCTCTATCGCTGTACAAGGTATGAAACAAATGAAGAGAGAAAAACTCGGGTATCAGAGTTGAGATTGTGCTTCAAATGCCTGAAGTCGGGTCACCGTTCTGCTGAGTGCCCTGAGAAGGCACCATTCTGTAAGAACTACAAGATCACCGGACATCACGGTGCACTCTGCTTCGAAAGAAACAAAGGTTGACGAAGGGAAGACAAGCTAGCATCAAGCAATGCAAGGTCTACAGCTGATGCAGCTACCAGTTCTGTGGCATTCCCACTGGTGTAGCTACAGTGAATGCACTAGCAGCTGGGTGTGATAAGGTGACCGCCCTACCCACAGCTTTGGTTAGTTTGAAAACAAAGGATGGTATAAAACTCGTGAGAGGTTTGTTCAACCAAGGGGCTCAGAGGTCCTTCATGAACAGAGGAATCTTGAGCGATGATGACACTACATGTCGACACACTACCCTGAAAATTGACGGTTTCAACAGCAAAGGAACTGATGAGCGGTATGACATAAAGAATGTCACCATAGAAGTGTCAACACATGAGAACATCTCCCTGAAAATGATTGTAGTCGACACTTTGGCTGAACAGCTTAACATGAGTGTAGTCAGTGAACTAGCCACTCGCCTCAAAGCCACGGGACGCAATTTGGTCGACAAGTTTGAAAATACAGTCTACTACCCAGTTCATATGCTCACTGTAGAAGATCATTACTATGATTTTGTTTCTCCTGAAAAACAAGATGAAAGAATAACAATAATATCTTCAAAGTTGGGAGACCTTCTGTCAGGTCCTATAAAGGAATTTCAAGACAACGCTCAAATCAATGTGATAACTGCTCTTAAGGTAGCAATGTCAGACAAAGAAGCAGAAAAGGATGTTGACCTATTGTGGCGTTTGGACACAATAGGAATATCATCGGAAGAAGCACACCCGGATGATAAAGCAGCTCTAGACCAATTCAATAACAGCATCCGATTTTCAGAGGGCAAGTATGTGGCCAGATTGCCATGGAAGGTGGCTCATCCCACACTGCCAATCAACTATCGGTTGACCCAAGGAAGGCTGGTGAGCAATCTAAAGCGTCTGCGCAAAGAACCTGAACTGTTGAAGCACTATGACAGTGTTATGCAAGAGCAACAACAAAGAGGATTCATCGAAAAGATAAGTGGCATGAAGCCACCAGATGCATGCCACTACCTACCTCACCACGCTGTGAGAAAGGAATCTCCAACAACACCGTTGCCGTTGTTTTTTGATTGTTCAGCAAAACCACATAATGATGCGGTAAGTCCAAATGATTGTTTGTACCCAGGACCATCCATGGTCCCAGAGTAACCTCAGATGTCAATCTGATTCAGATTGGGGTCACTAGCTGCCTGTTCGGACATTGCAAAGGCATTCTTGATGGTAGGTTTGGATGAACAGGACAGAGACTTTACTAGATTTGTTTGGCGCAAAGATCCCATGGATCCTGACAGCCCCATAGACACCTATCGTTTCAAAGTCATCCTTTTTGGAGCCATTTGCTCATAATTCATCTTGAATGCAACAATTGGCCACCCCTTAGAAAAGTATGGTGGGCAAAAGGACATAACAGACAAGATCAAAAGAAATATCTATGTCGACAATTTATTAGTAACTGCATCAACAAAGGAAGAACTACAAGAATTTTACAGTTCATCAAAGTATATTCTGGGTAACGCTGGACTCAACCTCCGCAAATGGGCTACCAATGACCCAGAACTCAAGGAACTGACAGAGAAAAAAGGTGTATCAGATGCCAGACTCATTGTTCCAATTTTAGGACTCAGATGGGACACTGTACAGGACCCCTTGATGGTGGCGCCTAGAGAGTTAGAATCAGGTAAACCAATAAAGAGAATCATTCTCCGAGGATTAGCTGCACAATTTGATCCTCTTGGATTAATGACGTTCATCACCATCAAGGCCAAGTCCCTAATGAAGGAAATATGGCAGTACCTTTGTACATGCTTCCACAGTAGCATATGGAGCAGCTGTGTACAGAGTCAGCGGAGGTAAGGCCACATTTTTGATGGCAAAAGGACAGATTGCACCCGAGAAGACACTTTCATTTCGTCGACTGGAGTTGATAGCAGCTCTACTTGGAGCAAGGCTCACTAAATATGTATGTGAAGCCTATGAAAAGGAAGTAAATGTTGAGGCCATACACATGTGGTCTGACAGTCAAGTGGCACTGGGCTGGATACACTCAACAGGCTCATTAGATGCTTACATGCAAAACAGGAAGACAGACATAAAGAAGGTTCTTCCCAACGTTAATTGGCATTATGTTCACACAAGTCAAAAGCCTGGTGACTTGATAACTCGAGGAATCAACCCGAGGAAGCTCAAGTCGAGCCACCTGTGGTGGCATGGGATAAAGAATATAACGGAACTCCAGGAGTGGGAAAACTTTCCTGCACAGGTGCATAGGTTGCACAAAATTGTGCAGAAGAGCATCCACCCTCAGAATCTTCCCTCCTATTAGTAGCCAACAGATGTAGCCCTTTTAAAAAATAAAAAAACACCTTTGGGTGGGTAAAGAGGTACATTGAGTGTCTGGAGTTGAATGCGAGGAACCAAGGTAGGAACAATAGAAGGTCAAAGAAACAAGGTAATGAACAAAAATTGACACTCAATGAGATGGAATGAGCCGAAGATTGGGTAGTAGAAGAACTCCAGAAGGAAGAATTTGTGGAGGAAAAAAAACTCGTTCGCAAACCAAGTCCCAAGGGTATCATTCCATTAATGAAGCAGTTAAATTTGAGCATCAAGGCTTACAAGCTAGTGGTGGTGATCAGGATCACAGAGGCCGAGATGGAGGCCTCTGTGAAGTATCCAATCCTGCTACCTACCAAACATAGGATCACAAAAATGATCATTGAAGAAGAACACAAAGTCAAGCATCACATGGGAATAAACCACGTCGTGGCCAGCCTGCGTCAACGATGGTGGATCCACAGGGTTAGGCAAAAAAAAACAAAGAAGCCAAAAGGAATTGCTTGCAGTGCAGAAGAGAACGTGGGACACACTACCGTGGACCACCAACCCCTCCCCTTCCAGGGTACAGGGTGAGTCAATCTCGTCCATTCGCTGTAACAGATGTGGACTATGCCGCTCCCCTTTATGTGAAAGACAGGAGACGAATCGAAAAACGTTACATTGCACTGTACACGTGTGCATCCACCAGGGCAGTACACTTGGAGGTTGCTAAGGATTTGTCTGCTGAAGAACGCTTGAGAACGCTTTCACGGTTTTCTGCTCGTCGCTCCTATCCCCGAATGTTAATTAGTGACAAATGAGCAAACTTTGTGAGCTCCGCTAAAATACTCCAGTGTTGGGAGGAACATCACAGGGTTCAGAGAACTCTGAATCAAAATACATGCAAGTGGCATTTCAACCCTAGCAGGGCCCTTGTTTCGGAGGCTTCTTCGGAAGGATCGTGAAGATGGTCAAGCTTTGTCTATAGAAAGCTCTCCACAGAGCCATGGTGACGGAAGATGAGCTACACACCGTACTCTGCGAGATAGAAGTGAACCTCAATGATCGTCCGCTTACTTCTATCACCGACTCAGTTGATGACTATCAACCCCTCACGCCGTCCCAGCTGATGCTCGGACATCGTCTGGACAGCGCACCAGTGGCAACACTAGACCCGGAGTAAGAACTAGATCCCTCCATATTCACAGCAGAATTTTCTAACACGACGTCAAAGGAATGTCCAGAAGATTCTGTATTGTTTCTTGACAAGGTCCAGAAAATAATACCTAATCATACTGCGGCATCATGCCGTGGATGCCAGGGAAATCATTGCACCGAAGGTGAGTGACATAGTTCAGATCCACGACGAAGGCCCCAGGCTGTTATGGAGTCTGGGAAGGATCATCGAGAACCAAACAGGTAAAAACGGTCACGTGAGAAGCGTGGAACTCCAAACTCGTGGAGGCACCATCAGTCGACCGGTGACTCGGCTGTACCCACTAGAGGTGCAAGCGGTGGAACCCAATGAGAGTCCACCAGAGTCGCAAAGTCAAGACTCGACGTCGCCACATCAATTAAGCATCGAGCGTGGAAACGAAGCGCATTCCACCGTCAAAGTACCAGGGATATTCCCATTCTCACAGATGCAAACAAGCTAAAGGCTCCCCGACCATCTCGGAAGACAGCCAAGGCAGACCGTCGGCGTATTGATACTGAACTATAATAAGTGCTAATACGTCTTCTTCTTGGGTGGGAGTGTGTAGGAAACATTTCTCATACCCTGCCAACTGGTACATTAAATTCGTATAAATGTGTACGCGGTTCATAGGAATGTGTCCAGCGGTTTTCTAGGCATGCCACGCCAAATGAGAGGCGTGGGACCACACTCAACCTTCACCCCTTCTCTCGCCTTGTCCTTCCTTTTCGCTTGCCGGAGCTGCATGCTTTTAAATATCCTGATGGGTAATAAATAATAATGAAGTACAACATATAAGTAATGACCAATGGTAAATCACTTCATGTGATATAATGTAAATTATAGTTTAATGCATTAGTCAAGTACATTTCAGTAAGCTTTCCGGTTGGTCAAAGAGTAAATGAAGTATATGGCAACTGCCGAAGGGGGGTTGTCGTGTTCTGTTTATCCCACTGCGGGAGAAATAGGGCAGTTGATTTTCGCTGTTGCAGGGGGTAGAGCTGTAACTCCGTGAAGTGCCCCTAAAACAGGATTAGAAGATACAAACCGGGAAGACACCAGCAATGTGACGCTAAGTTTTAGATTAAGAAATTAGGACTAGAGTATTTAAGATAATAAAGCAGTGATAAGTGTCGACTAACCTACTATGATGATAGGAATTAAGGTAGCCACTGCGACGAAGAGTTTTCAGACCACCAAGATGGCCGCGCTCACTTAACCATAAAATAAGGTAAACGTCCTAAAATAATGCGGGAGCCCAGCGTTCGCGCTAAAATTATTCCCGCACACGCGCACTATCGCCACTTCACTTCACCTCACTGTCATTGCTGGACACAGTCATAACCGCTAAAAACCTTTCATCCCACGTGCTTTCTACCTAACGATGGTTCAGCCCACACGCATTTTCCACCACTTCAAAATCTGCCACTGTCATATCTGCCACTGTCATTTCAGCGAAACAGGCGTACCAACCTAACAGTTATCACTTTAGTGAAGCTTCAATAAAAAAAACGCTAAAAAACGGCATTACGTACCCTAAAAAAATACGTATGTTTGCCCCGCGGGTTAGAAATACGTACCTTTGCCCCGCGGGTTAGAAACACGTACCCTAGGTTAGGTTAGATTGGGCAGGAAAAGTTTCATTAAAGTGATAACCGGTAGAATGGGACGACTGGTGGCTGATTCTGACGTGAAAGAAAAAGATTTTCGCCAGAATGACACTGGCAGATCTGACAGTGGCTGGTGTGACTGAGGAGCGGTGTGGATGTTCGCTGTTAAAAAATAGTACCGTAGGTAGGTTGTCGGAACAACTTGGGGCTGATAAGGCAGTTGGCGGAGATGATTGGGGTTGATCTGACGTTAGCTATAAAAGAATTTAG
>SDVV010038512.1:0-10726 GCA_016164225.1 Gammarus roeselii
TCTAGGCCTAAGTGTTAACTCATGTTTAATGTTCAGGAACATTTTTTTTTATCACATTTTCATATCAAGACAACAATCCCTTATCTAGCATGACTTGTATTCATGTTAATGCAATAAGTTTGCTATAGAATTGACAAAATACTTTTTTTAAATGTTGTATCGTATTATTCAAAAGATCGTTTCTTCGTAATATATGCTCATTTACTGATATTTTATGGTCATAACTAGTTGAGGATGTGGAGAAATGACTTCCAGTAAAGTTAAATTGCAATTATTGAAGAAAAACGTCGTTTCCCGTGGCGAAATCTGGAAAAAAATCCTTTTACAGTCGGGTATGACGGCAGCAAAAGACGAGCATCAGAAACACCTATCACAGACGTAATATTTAACGTAAAATTTTATTATAAGCAACTGATATATACTAATATACTCACGCTCTATCTATTGGTACTCTCAAACTTTCAATTTGCGTTTCAATTATTGATATATGGGGGGTGCGGGGAGTCACCCCGTTTGGTGCGGGGAGTCACCCCCGATTTGGGGTTGTAGCTCGGCGCACAGTTTTTTGTAATTTTTTTTTTTTGGTTAACGATAGAATGTTGAAACTTACGGTGCTCCATGGTCATAATAGTAGCTATTCACACCGTAAATACGAAGTTTCTCAGCCGCATACTTTCTGAGTTATTTCAAAGTATGCGCAAAATGCGGGGAGTCACCCCGGTCGACGCTATATATTTATTAATATATATATATATATATACTACAAAATAGTATTGTTACAGAATATTATTGCTTTCGAGATACTCAGTCAACCTGGATACAACCATTCATTCCATTGATTTGCAGCAAACTAATGTCAAGCTCACAGGCCTGTAGTTCAAAGGATCAGTGTAAGACTTGGCCTTGAATATTGGTACAACCAGCGATCTGCTCCAGGCTTCAGGGACCATTCCTGTCCTTGATGAATTTCAAAAAATCAAATCAAGAAGGAGCAAGTTTTGAACAGCACAGTTCCTTATCAGATGTGGATGAAGGCTATCTGGACCTACACTGGAACTGGTATCAAGATCGGGAAGAACATGCTGGGCACTCAACCTAGGAAAGTCAACATCCCCCAAACTTTCCTGAAAGAAATATGTAGGGTCTGGGTGGTTTGGAGCTGTACTAATAAAGACTCCCATAAAAGATGCAGCTAAGACTTCCACATCCTACCTGGATCTTGCTATATCTCACCCGTCAGTAAGCGGAGAGGACCAACAGCTGAACAACCAATCTTTTTATTATTCAGATAAGCATGGAACGGCTTACTGTTATCAGGCCTGTTAAGTAAATTAGACTTGTACTCATTCTGGGAGTCAATGGAAAAATTTCTATAAGGCCTATTCAGCTCGCTAAATATGTGTAATCTCTCGAGAGCAGCAGCTCTCTGACCTCCATGCCTCTGACCTCTCTCGGGCAAGAGCGGGTGGCGCCCTCATAGCTCATGGGGGGCAGAGCAAACAGGCATGAGAGGTATGAACTTATCAATGAGAGACAACAAGACTGACTGAAGAAAGGAAAATTTTTAACACACTGAAGAATAGCTAAATTCGAGCCCCCAGTCAATCTGGGATGAAGCATCCAAAATGCTGGCATAATTCCCCTTGTGCCAAACAGGTCTCTCCCCCACGGCCACAAGCTCCAGCCCCTGCCCACAGAAGATGTACTCAAACACAACAGAAGAATGCTTGCAGCAAGGCAGCGGTGGCAACACAAGCACCTCACCAACATGATCATCCTCAGATGTGAGAAGAAGTTCCAGCATATTGTCCGAGAGTATAAAAGTAGGCTCTCATACCCACTGCAAAAGTCCAAGTGATGAAAAACAGTCTAAAAATGGCATGTCAATAGGCCAAATGTAGCAATCAATAATTGTTGGTAAAGTATAATCACCTGCAATGATCATCTTGCCAGGGCAAAAATTCAGTAAAAGGTTTAATAAGCTAGTGTTTTCTAAACTTGTATAAGAAAGAGGCCGATAATCAGTCGTAATCCACAAGTCAAAATCAATTGGGTGCACAACTACAACATTTAGAATGGGCACCTCAAACACCAAAAATGCAATGTCCTTATGCAGATTCAGCAGCAATCCATACTTTCGAGCTGTGCCATCTGTGTCTCCCTTGACAGACCTATAGTCAGCAATGTTGATGAAGGATGATGCAACAGAAGGTAACACCACATCTCACTAACAGCCAATACATGAATACACTGCTTCAAAAGCAAATTTGAGATAAAATCTACTTTATTAGCTAGTGAGTTGACATTCACATAGCCAACTTTGAAAAAATTAAAATCACTTGAAAACTGCTGGAGCTCAGAGAAGGAGAAAATTCTGATCATTTGATCCAGCGGCTCCACCAACTTGATTAAGAGCACCACCATCACCCCCACCAGTCACAGCAACACCACCACAGGCGGCATCTCCCGAGCCAGACGCAGCAACACCGCAAGCACGGGTATCAGAACCACGACCTTGCCCCAACAGGACCACAGCCAGACAAAGCAACACTCCTACCATCTGCAACAACACTACCACCTTCTGCAGCACCACCACACCAATCAACACACGGATTTGCTGCCCATACAAAAATATATACTGTTGCAGAAAAACATCAATTTTAATTTCATTTGCTTCTATTGATAATATAATATTATTTTGATTTCAGGCTATCATACATCCCTTCCTAACATATATCGCTTTGCATACAGGTATCTAGCTATCTAAAGCAGTTCTATTAAACATGCACTAGTCATTATTGTAAGAACGATAGAATATTTCATGTTACATTCCCTTGCACAAGAATTTCCCTTTGTATCAACAATATGCTTCGTCATCTGATGAGCCTTAATCTCAGGTGAGATGCAGCTTCATTAATATTATGATACAGATGTAGCTTCTCTCTCATAGGTACTTTTTAAATACATAGCTACAAATCAATTTACATATTCATTTGTTTATCTAGAAAACATTTGAGAAAAAAATGTCCTTGGTTACTATTTATATATATCATTTTAAATTATTCTACTCAACAATACTGGCTAGTGTCAGGAGAGTGATTCTCTGCATTTTCCTCATAATTTTTAATGATTCAATGCATCTAAAGCTATATAACCTGCAAAGTTTAATTTATTATCAGATATGCTATTATGCTATAAAAATATATATGAAGCATTGACTAGTAGAAAGTGGAAATACCAAAAAACAAGTTGATCAGTAGCTATATTGTGGGATCACCCTTCTCTTTTAAATAGTTTATTAATTGAAATGGTTGTCCATTATCAAAACTTTTCTTATTGACATAGCTATATTATGTAATCTGCAATTATAATTAATCATTAGTAGCCAGCTAGCAAACTGTAAACCTAAATATTATAGCAGATTCTAATATCCAGTCTTGCTTTCACTTATGTCTTGATGATTTTCAGATATGCCAACAGAACAGCAAGTCCCATCCTAGTACAACATGTAAGTACAAACTGATCTAGCTACACATAATGCAAGTATTCCATTCAATGATCTTATAATAGCTTGAGACTAGAGCATATCCCAAAAATCTTGAATTATATTAGTAAGACATGCTTAAATGAATAGCTAAACCTATAGGTAGCTAGTTCAAAAACTCCCCAAAAAAGGATAGCAAAGTACATAGCTAACTAGTTTGGTAACTCACCAAAAGGGAGGTATATCATGGGGTTTGCTAATTTCTGTTCCCAATTCTTTTGAAGTTGATGTAATCAGATCCAAATTTTGTGTAATTTTATGCTGTTATGACCTGACTCAGCATATTATATTTATTCCACAAAAATCTTGAGTCTTCATTGCTTCCCAAAATGAAGATGACTAGATGGAAGTTTATTCTATGGTGATAGTGATATTATGCACT
This sequence comes from Gammarus roeselii, assembly GCA_016164225.1. Lineage (NCBI taxonomy): Eukaryota > Metazoa > Arthropoda > Malacostraca > Amphipoda > Gammaridae > Gammarus > Gammarus roeselii. The sequence goes on from SDVV010038512.1 coordinate 3,927, forward strand.
CACTATTAGATTTGACAGGGAAGCGCTGTGGAGGGTGTTGTGTTTGTATGAAGTGGGCGGACATCTGTTTGAAGCGGTGACGAGTTTCTATGTTGGCAGCCAAACATGTGTCAGAGTGGGAAGCAAGGTGAGTGATTGGTTCACAGTGAAAGTGGGACTGAGACAAGGCTGGGTGATGTCTCCCTGGCTGTTCAACCTCTATATGGATGGAGTGGTCAGGGAGGTGAACGCGAGTGTGCTGGGTTGTGGCTTGGAACTGTCTTAAGGGAATGGGTAGAGTAGGCAGTTGAGCCAGTTGCTATTTGCTGATGATGCAGCCCTGGTTGCAGATTCAGAGGAGAAGCTATGTAGGCTATTGTTTGAGTTTGGTAGAGTGTGTGAGGGGAGGAAGCTTCGAGTGAATGTGGGTCAGAGTAAAGTAATGAGATGCTCAAGGACTGTCAATGCAAGCAAAATTAGTGTCCCCCTAAATGGAGAGCTCTTGGAGGGAGTTCAGTGTTTTAAGTATCTTCTCACCTTGGTTGCCTCAAGACCACACCACACCCCAGCAAGGCCAGAGTGCAGAGCATGACAGGAGGCACAAATGCCACAGCACGCCAGACTGCGAAGACCGGCAAAACAATGGAGCGGAAAAAAACAGGAAATTTGGGCTTCAGGCAACTGATCATACAGCAGTTATGTTGGTCACAATATAAAACATACACATACATATATACACACATATACATATGGACAAAGAAAAAAAAAAACATACATGCTTACACACGCATCCCTACAAATAAATTAAACTTCATCAGCCTAGTCAAAATCTAAAAATTCCTCATACATCAGATTAGCAAGGGCTTGCTTTTAGCAAGTGATATCTGTCAACTGCACTATGTCAGCAGGCAAGTCATTCCACACACCAACACATCTCACACGGAAGGACCTACTGCTGACATCAGATGAGCAATGAGGAAACGCCAGCTTCAGCCCATGACCTCTAGTACCAACTCTCCGAGCCAAAGAAGACATAGTTAGCCAATCCTCAGAGCTTCCATGCAAAATTTTCCAATATTTGATCAGGTCTGCCTTAAGAAGCCAACCCTTGATGGAAAAAAATCCAGGCTTCTCAAACGATCACCATAGTCCATGCCAAAAAGTCCATCAATATTTTTAGTCCATCTTCTCTGGACAGACTCCAGCAGCCTGCAGTCCCCACAATATCCAGTGTTCCAAACGCAGGATGCATACTCAATAAAGGGACGAATATGCGAAACCTATAGGGACAGCATAAATTCCCGCGACCTGCAAACAGTTGATCTCAACAAACAGTTGGCCAACCCACCAGCCTTTGCAGTCACCACATGAATATGATAATGGAATCGGAGACTGGTATCTACATTGACTCCCAAGTCTCTGTGTGTAGGAACGAACTTCAACACTCTGCCCTGCAGGACGTATTGGTTAGCTTTAACCAAAGCATCAAAATCAATACAACCTCCAAAAAAACGCAGCACAACACACTTATCTGGATTCAGTCTAAGGTTCCATGACCGTGCAACAGAGTCAACTGCATCCAACCCATTTTGCAGTGATTGGACACCTTGAGCGGCAAACTCCGTGTTCTTGCGCGAGTATCTCAAGTACAACTTGTAGTCATCAGCAAATGCCTTGAACTTGCATGAGAGACCACTAGAGATGTGATTAATATAAATCAGGAACAACAGCGCCCCAAGGACAGAACCCTGAGGCACACCACTCGTTACAGCAACTGGGCTGCTCATGCTGCCATTCACACGAACGCTCATCACTCTGCCAGAGAGGAATGCAGAGATCCAGGCTAGCAAAAAATTACTAACGCCTAAAGATTCCAATTTGGACAGGAGCACAGCATGACTCATCACATCAAATGCCTTTGAGAAATCCAGCATCACAACATCCACAATACATCCCTCATCAATCCACCTTCCAACATCATCATAGGTCAACAGCAATTGGTCCTGCAGTGCTACGGCCTCTCCGAAAACCATACTGATGAAGTGATAAAATATTATTGCTCTCAAGATCTCAGTCAACCGTGATACAACCATTCTCTCCATCGATTTACAGTAAACTGATGTCAAGCTCACAGGCCTGTAATTCAGAGGATCAGTGTGGGACTTGGCCTTGAATATTGGTACAACCAACAATCTGCTCCAGGCTTCAGGGACCATTTCCGTCCTCAATGACTTTTGAAAAATCAAACAAAAAGGGAGGGAGAGCTCAACAGCACAGTTCCTTAACAGTTGTGGATGGAGGCCATCTGGACCTACACTGGAACTGGGATCAAGAGCGGAAAGGACACGCTGGACCTCCAACCTAGGAAAATCACCGCCAAACTCCCCGCAAAGAACTGGAAAGGGGCTGGGTGGGTTGTAGCTGCACTAACAAAGACTCCCGAAAAAAGGCAGCAAAGACCTCGCACATCCTACCAGGATCCTGCACTATCTCACCCGTTGGCAAGCTGAGAGGACCCACAGCTGGACGACCAATCTTTTTATTTCTCACATAAGTATGAAACAGCTTACAGTTATCAGGCCTGTTAAGTAAATTAGACTCGTAATTCTTCCTGGAGTCAATGGAAAAGTTTCTATAGTGCCTATTCAGCTCACTAAATAAGTGTAATCTTTCAAGAGCACTGGCTGAGTTGCGACCCTCTGCCCCTCTGACCCGCTTGTATGCAAGCCATGCCTCTGATCGCTCTCAAGCAAGAGCAGGAGGCGCCCTCATAGCCTATGGGGGGCCAGAACAAACAGGCATGAGAGGTATGAACTTATCAATGAGGGACAACATGACAGACTGAAGAAAGGAAAAATCTTCACACACCGAAGAAAAGGTAAATTCTAGCCCCCAGTCAATCTGGGACAGAGCCTCCAAAATTCTGCAATAATTCCCCTTGTGCCAAATTCGTCTCTCCTCCACAGCCACCCGCTCCAGCCTCTCCCCACTGAAGATATACTCCAACACAACAGGAGAATGCTGGTAGCAAGGCAGCGGCGGCAACACAAACACCTCACCAACACAATCATCCTCAGATGTAAGAAGAAGATCCAGTATATTGTCAGAGAGTAAAAAAGTAGGCTCTCTTACCCACTGCAAAAGTCCAAGAGATGAGAAACAGTCTAAAAATTGCATGTCAATTGGCCAGATGTAGCCACCAATAAGGTCCAAGGACCAGTCAATTGTTGATAAATTAAAATCACCTGCAATGATCATCTCCTTGTCAGGGCAAAAGTTCAGTAAAAAGTCCATCATGCAGGTATTCTCTAAAATTGTATAAGAAGGAGGCCAATAAACAGCTATAATCCACAAGTCAAAATCAACTAGGTGCACAACCTTTACATTAGGAATGGGCACCTCAAACACCAAAAATGATAAGTCCTTATGCAGGTTCAGCAGCTATCCCTGCTTCCAAGCTGTGCCATCCGTGTCTCCCCTGACGGAACTGCAGTCAGCAATGTCGATGAAGGACAATGCAACAGAAGGCATTGTTATCTCCACATGGCTCCCATGTGAAGATAACTGAACTAGTGGAAACTGAAGTGAAGGAGCAAGTGAAGGAGAGGTAGGGTGTAAGGTGTTGGGTGCACTTGAGAGTGTAATGAGCTGTAGGACGTTGGGGATGGAAGCAAAGAAACTGCTGCATGAGAGTGTTGTTGTCCCTTCCTGTGCTTTACGGAGCTGAGACTTGGGGGGTGAGAGCAGAGGAAAAAAGAAGGTTGAATGTTTTTGAGATGTCTTTGTTGTTTTGTTTTCATTTGACCTATTGAACGCATTCCGACCAACCTCCTGCTGCAGCACTTGTGCCATGCTGTTCATTTTGATCGCTGGCACGCCAAGGTGTACTGCCTTCTATGCTTGCTTGCTCTGTTGGCAGGGCTGTGGGGGGCTGCAAAAGATGAAATGTTTGAGGAGCATGGCTGGAGTAACGATGAGAGACCGGGTCATCAATGACGTGGTTCAAATCAGAACAGGAATAGTGAAAAAGTTGGAGAATAGCGTGGATTTGCATGTTCTGAGATGGTTTGGGCACATGGAGAAGACGGATGAAGAGACATTGATGAATGAATGCGGAGGTGAGTGGTTGCAGGCCTAGAGGTAGACCAAAGTTTGGGTGGATGGATGGTGTAGAGCAGGCGTTAGGAAGGAGAGACACGGATGTTAAAGTAGCAAGAGAGCGTGCAATGAACAGGCATGAGGGGAGAATGGTTGTGAATGGTTGATTTTGTTGCTGCTCTGATGTGCTTTTCCGCCCTTGGCATCCCGTTGTCGGGATGGTCGTGTGTGGGGAGGGGCCCGGCCATTAGGACGCGCCGGGGGTAAACCAGTGAAAGCTATCAGGCCTTGCTGCTGACAACGGATCCTCGGACTGCACTCGTGACCCAGAGTTTATTTTGCGGGTAATTGGCCAAACCCTTGGGCACGAAAGAGCTAAGTTGTGTGAGTGTGAGCGTATGAGGGTGTGAGGTGCGCCTTGCTGTTGGAAACCCTCCTTTTTGGGGGATGGGACCTAGTGTCTGTATATGTATGAGATTATGGAAATGAGTATCTACGTCTCAGTTCCAATCAATTAGGTAAAAATTGCAACAAGTGTCTGGAAGCAGTATACATAGCCAGATTATTTATTATGACGTTGAAATGAACAGCTAAATATTTATTTATTTACATGTGTATTAATCTGGGTAACTGATGCATTGTTAGAGGATATGTTGCTCAGGACAACAGATAGTTTGGGAAGACCACAGTCACTCCTGGTAACCCCATCCAATAAATTAATATTGATGCAAAATGTAATTATTTTAGCTACAGGACCAATTTAATTAAACCATTGTAATTTGAAAGACATTTCATTACATTTGGTGGAGATCTGAAGTCATGACCGATCAAACTTGCATTCAATTTATAACATCAGTTTCCCTACAATGCTTGTTGTATCCTCCTCTTATTTTAGACCTACTTAAAGATTGAGCAGCTCTTTAATTCATTTTCAGATGTGTGCATTTACATCAGTGGCCCAACAATTCAAGGATCTGTTTGAGCTGACAGATGACCAATGCCATGACCTGCTGCAAGAGGCTATAACTCCTACCCAATCACTACTCGAAACTGGATCATATTTACGAAATCAAGGTGTACAAAAAGATCAGCTTCTCAGATTGCCTTGGATAGTACATAAAAATAAAGGTAAAGACACTGACAGCTGCTGAAAAAAATATTCTTGACTAAAGAGCTAGCTATATATTCTAGCACTTCAGTCTGTTCTCTTGTCGCTACTCATACAATTTATACAATAGAGGGCCTAACTAAATATCTCATCCAGAGGCTCAAATCAAAACTAGATTTGTAGATGATGTTTGTTATAGCTACTAGAAGTATTTATTTGAAGTTATGTTGCTACATTATATACCTAACTACACCTAAACTCCAATTCACTTGAATGAACTGTGGTGGTAGGTCCTGAGTAAGGAGGTGTTAGCTGAGACTGCCCAGTTCTAGAACAGTAACAACTCTTTTGTGTAGATTAGATATTTCAAATGATTGGCCTTGTTATTATTTAATTAAAAGCTAATCAGCCACACACTGAAATTTGCTAGATTTACTTGATTTGAGCGGGCTTAACAATTATTTTACTCTAATACACTTTGCTTACAATACTTTCCTCAACTACATTATAAAAAGATCATATCATTATTGATATACAAGTTTTACCAAGTTCTAGATGGTTTCCACCCAGAGTGGGCACTGCCCACTACCCACCAAAGAAAAAACACATAATAAAACCCACTTAGTAATTCCACCTAAAAATCCAAAATCAAGTGAAACTATGAAAGTATTACATTCATTTTTATACAATTTACAAACAAATAGGAAAGTGTATGAAACAAGATGAAGAAATAAACATTAAATTGGTAAATTATTTTAGTATTATTCATTATTATGCATTAGCTATATGGTTTATACCTAGTATGCTACACCTAATAGGCTAGTATTGGAAATTAGAAATCTGGAATTCTTATTATATATTTTATATTGAATAATCAAGGAATTGAAGACCCATTTGGGGCCCTCCCCAAGCCAATCTATTATTAACAACAGACTTGATCAGTCATATGACTTATTGAATCATGACTTGTGTCACTCATCATTCATCACTTGAGTTGATTAATAAATAGATCTCAAATTGTAAAATTAAAATTATCAGATTACATTATTAAATATTCCTTTAACTTTGTAAAACCAGTCTCAATGGCTGACAGGCCTGGCCCCTATTACTATTTTTGGCTGTAAAAGTCTGAACTTCTCACAATTTAATTCAATTTTCCCCAATAAAACCTAATTCTGCCCAATAAAAAACATTTCGCCCTTAAAAAAATGGGGGTTGGGCTTTTTTAATAAAACCAACATTTTTCCATCCTGTTCTCATCCACTTCTGTCTACCCTCCTACCTCTAACTAACTGTTGCTTATATTTTCAATACATAGCTAAATCAAGATTTGAGCAACACACAATATTCTGGCTTATTCATTTTTTTAACATAGATTTACTGTTGCATTTGTTCTGTTTCAGATGTGCTGGAGAAGAGATTGTTGCTGCTGCTCAAGGGCGATCACATGTTCCTCAATACACCAGACTGCCTTAGTCTCTGCTGTTATTCAGTTCCTTTTATTGAAAGACATTCCATGAATTTTTTTTTTGAAAAGATCAAGATTCCTAACCACAGGAACCGAATATATTTTATGGCAGATAAATTAAATGTAAGTTCTGTTTCTCGTAATTTT
>SDVV010038513.1:0-10726 GCA_016164225.1 Gammarus roeselii
CCTTCCAAACTACGTGCTATCACTGCTTCAGCCTCCACGAGGCAGGCGACCACGACTGACGTAAGCACATGGACCAAAAAATAAATTACTATGATGCAAGTCGACCGTAAAGTCAGACGGAAACAAACTATTCAAATCTGGCACAGTGAAACCCCAATTCGCATGAGCTATACCAAAGCTGTTGCATCAACAAGTAAATCCTAACATCGTGAACCCAATCAATGAAAACACCTCAACACCCCATACTACGAGTAGCACTATCGCACTCATCCTGGCGACTGCCCTCGTAATTGATGTGAGTGGTCCTACCAATGAACCGACCGGTGCTCCGAAGGACTCCGTAATGGTAGCTCCCTCACAGTCTACCGCGCTGCAAGGCCCACTAACACAACAACGAAAGGGTGACAAGATGAAGATGTCTCCGATGTCCACTCTTCACAAAGCAAAAAGATCATCAACAGCCCAAGAACAATAGCTCGTCAATATCAGAACATAGAACGACTTCTATCGTCTTACCTGAGGCTTCACTTAGCGGAAACCAAAGTGAAGGATTTCAACCCTCAGTTCGCATGCCCGACTCCAGATCATCTAACCAGCAAAAACAAGTATCGCCTGCGTGAGGACGCGTTGAAAATTTATAACGAAGGACTCGTACCCGAAACCGTTAAACCACCATGCACCTTAGCCGACCCAAATATCCCACAGGCTACACAACCAACCATACAATTTATAGAGCCTCCCGCAGATCAATAGGCGCACTCGATTAAGAAGCAAACGCAAAGGACGGACCCCCTAGTCCTCCTCCTCCTACAAGAGCACTCATAGCCGCGAACGCAGTCATTCCAGCAGACCACGTTTGACAGAAAGCGGAAGCTCCCTCGAACGCTGTCGATCTAGGATACCTGGGCAAACTCAGAGACACGAACACCACAAAAGTTTTTGCAAACCACACGACCACTCCAGATCATCGTGGTCTGAGTGTGAACGCATCATTAAAAAAAACAGTAGAATACTCCAGTGGAACAGCCACGGAAATAAAAACAAGACAGATGAATTACGAATTACTTCCTGAACTACCATGAAACGTGGATAAGCGTGAGAACAGACCCCAAGCTAGTGATAATTGCCGGCACCATGGACACTCACAAACTGGTTCTTCTCAACGACGGACAGCCCACCCAAATCGCCCTCCGAAGCTAAACCGACATCGACTTATCCATATGATGCCCAACATTGTAATCCCAGTTAGTTAATTCGTATGGGGAGTACTACCATCAACACATGACAGTTACCGTAACACAGTCATTATATCACTCCTCACCAACTACCGGGAAGCCACCTGGGGAGGCGTTTAGGGAGTACTACCATCAACACATGACCGTTACCTTAACACAGTCATCACATCACTCCTCACCAATTACCGGAAAGCCAGCTGGAAGGAACAATAGTGAGCAAATATCGCGTGGAGCGGTATGCATGGCAGCCCCGACGACAATCCAAAACACGACCTCGTCATCCAATTATACGAGAACCTTCAAAAAGCAGCTTCCAGATGCATTCCCCAACATTCACCTTCAACCATTTTTCCCGAAACCATGGTGGTGCCCGGAGGTGCATGAAGCAAGATGTATGTATGTATGTGTGTTTGCATGTATAGACATACAGCCGTTTCCCTATTATCAGGAGGATGGCGAAATTATTCAGAAGGCGCCCAATCTCCTCGCCACAGGACTGCCATATCGTTGCCGAGGCGCGAACTCGCGACATGCAGCACCAGAAGCTGGCACTGCAGTCGAATAAGCTAACCACTCGGCCACGGCGAGATACAGGCGAGAAATGCTGTACATCGGGCACGGTCGTTCATGAACAAAATAGCGTGGAAAATGGCATCTGCCGTAATCCGAAAACGTAAAGTGGGGAAAAACATGGAAAGCTGGACCCAATTAGTCAACACTATTAACGGAAACATCCCCCTCTCTCAAGTGTGGGAAAAAATCAAACCAATACAGGGAAGCTCCGAGCGACCTATCCACATTCTTTCAGACCGGGACCCATTTATTCTTCCTCCACGGAAATCGCGGATAAACTATCGCAGACATTTAGCCAGTTATCGCAATCAACATATTACACGGCTGCTTTACAACTGGAAAGAAACTTACGAGAAAGTGAACATATTGACTTTACTTCCACAAACTAAGAATTCTACAACACAAATTCTCCGCTCATGAACTACAGTGTGCTATAGACCTTACAGATCAATAGCGGGAATCTGTTATTTTCTCAATCCCCAAACTTGGAAAATGCCTCAGTAAGCTACGTAATTATACCACCTCGTTGCTCTTACAAGCGTAATCTGAACGACGATGGAAAGAAAGTCAAACACACGCCTGGTTAACTATCTTGGAATGCATGCAGGCCTGAACAGCATCCAGTGCGGCTGTCGCAAGCGCCACTCTACAACGGACCGCATCGTAAGACTAGAATCAGGCATTAGACGGCCTCTCGTTCGAGGGGAACTTGTGGTTTCCATATTTTTCGACGTCGGAAAGGCACACGACAATGCCTGGCAATAGGAGAATCACGAAGGACCTCCACCGCAAAGGCCTGAGAGGTCGCCAACTACGTTTCATCCTCGAAGGTTTGTAAACCGGACGTTCAAGTTCAAGGTCGGCGACACTCAGTCTCCGTCGTATCCTCACGAACTGGGCCAGTGTCACCATTTCTATCCTCAACATCGACCAGAAAGCCTAAATTCTTTTCTGTGTCGAAAGACTGCATTCATTACTTTGTGTGGATGACTTAGAAATAAGCTACATGCTCCCTAGCCTTTAAACAGTTCAATTTGGACGCTAGAAGTGTTTAAACCTAGTCGAGAACTTGGAGCTTCCTTAAATGGATTCCGATAATTGCCCTTTAAAACGATAAGCATGTATTTTTTCCCTGTTCCTGGCGTACACCTGAAACCAGCCTCAACGTTACATAACACACCTCTATTATACGAAGAATATATAACTCACTTGACGACCCCACATTACAGCCCTAGAGATACGCTGCAAGATGTCAACGGGACGATCCTACCGGTAACATCTTTGAAATTCAGAGCCGATATGGACACCAGCATGACGTTGTTCAGAGCCACAATACGCTCACGCTCAATGACTTTGGAGCAGTAGTTTACGGTTCAGCAGTCAAACCATCCTCGATTATCGCAAACATTGAATTGCGCGTTTCAACCGGCCCGTTTAGGTCCACACCCATCGAATCTGTGAACGTGCTGGCTAACGAGTTTCCACTTCCGCTCCGGCAAGACAAACTATCGATTCAATGCTATTTCAAGACTAGGAGCCTTATCAACAATCCAACACTCAACAACATCACCAACATTTCCAATATATGCCTCATTGCGGCTAAGAAGAATATATGCCCACCAATTTCCCTACGTGTGGAAAATTTATTACCCTCGTTGGACATCAATCGCATGGCTATTAAGGCTTCATTCTCCTATCGAATTCTTCAAATCAACATATCAACGTGGATGATAAACCAGCCGCTGGTTAACCTGGATTTACAAACATACCATAAAGCAACTACTCCAATCAACTTGAAGAACAATATTCAGAGTACCGCCTTATATACACCGATGGCTCCAAAAGTGCGTGCGGAGGGGGTGCAGTCGCTGTGTGCGGCAAAATTTTACGTTAGGCGACCCTGCCACAAGAAGCTGTACTCTATGCAGAGTTTTACGCACTCGAATTTGCCATCTCTATTACAAAAACAGATCGCCTCCAAAAATACTTCGTATTCTCAGTCAGTCTGAGTGCCCTCACTAAGCTCATAACTCTGCACAATGAACACCCTGTTCTTCGTAAACTGCAGCACGATCTATTTACAATGTCGAAGACGGGTCACGCGGTTAAAAATTCTGTTGGATCCTTAGACCCGTGTGAATAAGAGGAAACGAGCTCGCAGATTCCCTTGCTGAACTTTCGTCTACCCATCTAGGACAATTTATCGCTATGCATTACCGAGACTGGTTCCCTATCATCAACTCACGTATAACATCTCAATGGAATGACAAGTGATAACAGAGTGGACAAAATATGTTTTCAGTTAAACCCCTCGGTAGGAAATTGGGCAGCCAATTTCTCCAACAGAAGAGACCAAGTGTTCTTCACCCGCTTGCACACGACACACGTGGATAACTCACAACCTCCTCATGGAAGTTTTCATCAGACCAGAAGCGCCATCATGCCCCTGTTGGCACCAGCTGCCAATCAGCGTGAAACACTTACTGACGGATGGCAATGCACTCGCTGCAGCACAACGAGTCTCCTTAACCCACTCGTGTAACCCACAAAGCTTGATCACTGGCTAAAACTTTCGGAAAAAGATAATCGCTTTCGGAAAACATATCGGACTATTCGAAGATGTGTATAACCAGCAGCGCTTAAATCCTTCCCGCTCCAGGACGCCCCAGCATATATAACAATTGAATAATTTCTTTGACCTATCATTTATAAAGGTCACCGTTCATGCTCACGAAGGTGTGCGAACCTACTTGAATTGATGACCTTCGTACTCTACGGAGGTGCGATGATCTTTGTACTCTACGGAGGAGGCTCCGGTAGAAATGAGGTCCAAATCAAATCAAAATCAGTTTATATTACTGCATCATTCGTGCAACAAAAATCTGCAGCAAAAATTACTCGAGTTGTCAAGGTTAGGAGCATTCGTTGCGAACAAAAAAAAAACATCGTTAACAGAATTTTGGTAATTACATTTAAGGCAAGGGAACCGGTTATGAAACGAGAGCACTGACAGAATTTGACCTCAAGGAAAGGGCTTAGGAAATACAAAGTTTTCACTGCAATGTTGTTTTTCTCTTTAGAAAAACGATCACCATCAGGGATTCGTTTATGATAACAATCACCATGTTAAGAAATTAATTTATGCATTACAAGTTCTTTACTACGTCAGCGAATAGGTTTGTATGTGGGCGTAGTTTATAAAACAGGGTTATACCGGATGAATGCCAAAAAAAGTTCTCAACCCCTTTTGCATTCCCCCTTATGTCCTTTTGACGCACTTTAACTCATGTAACATGATATCCTGTAATACCAAGCTCGGTCATGTGTATTTATTATTTATAACCTCAATAAGACATCTTGTTGACCGTTACCCCAGCGGTGCTTGCTTTATGGCAAGAAGGTCAAAGGAGGACCGCAGCTTATCTGAATATGCAATTATGTTTCCAAGGAGTCTTAGAGAGAGTACAAATTAGGTCATTGGAGCAGGAACTACAGCCGGATTATCTGCATCGACGGTCGCAAACATTTCTGTCAACGAAACTGAGGAATGATAATTTGGTGATGTTGGACCTCTCTGAGACGTGGGAAGAGATCTGTATTGTGCTGAATAACCTGCGTTCTTTGGGTCATTGAATTCCATTGACAAATGCTTATGAATAAAATTCTAGCACTTGGTAGTCAAGTAATATCTCAAATATCCCATATCTAACTCATTGCAAACGGATAAGACTCAATAAATTTAATCCTGCAACAAAATTCAACACGAACAAGAAGAAATTGTAAACTGAAAGACCTAAAATTGAAATGTTTCTTCTGACCAAATGTTTGCATTCAAGTTGCAATCGTTTTTGATTTACTCAAATGTTTTGTCCAAGGCATGTTTTGGATTAACGTCGATCCAAAAATTTTCAAGAAATAAGGACTCTGAATGAATTTCAGAAAATGCAGAGTAATTTTTTGAGTTTCGTCAGCTAACTTCCGATGTCTTCAAGGGCAATTATTGGACGAATATGATGAAGCAATATCACTTGATATTGGAGGTTAGGAATCTTATTTTCCCAAATTAAATTATTATTTCATATTGCAATAAATGTGTTATGTACGTGTTAACCGCTAAATCGGTCCAACGATTGTTTGGCTCTGAATTGCTGAAATGTTAATGATAGAAAATAATTTGGAAATATTCATGTTTGAGCCAGAAGCACTAACAAAATCGAAATAGAAAGTCATTCAAAAATGTCTTCATTTTTCACTACTCAAGTCATGCTCACGTTTTGTTTTAACTCAAATACTCATCATTTTGATTTAGCAGAAAAACTCTCTTATGTAAATTTATTGATTGAAAGCACCCATAACCATTGAAAGCTTTTTAGAAAAATTATAGAAACTTAAGAAAAAAATCCTCATGCCGCGCATTTGTTCGCAAGTCGTACATATTTCCACGACGTTTTTGTTGAACTCTAATTCTCTCGGACAGCGAGGGACCGCTGCTCTCGAGGGGCAATCAAGGGAGAACTGCACGGGTCTTTATTGGTTTGCCATCTGACAAGAGCATGACCGGAGATTGTGGTTTGAAATGTGTAGTTTTTATGACAAGCAGGAAAGGCGTCCAGCCGAGCACTGAGAAGAGTGATAAAGGAATACAAGTTGTTTCCGATGATGACTGAGGAAACGATGCGAAGGGTCTCCGAAGTCGAATGTGGAAATGACATTCTATTCATGCAGTTGTTTGAGGAAATGACTTCTCTTTTTAGAGCTGAGTGAGGAAATAAAGAGTGTCTAATGAAGCTTCATTTCCTGATGGAACAGAGTAAAGAAACAGGACACATAATCAGTTATTGAAAATGAGTTAGAAAACCGGTCGATATCTACAAGAACCGAGAGCACCTCATCCCCAGGCACCAGGCAGTGGCGCTATCTATTATGTAATTTTGCCTGATACTACGTCACCAGACTTTCGAATTGCCCCAATGTAATGTGCTTTGTATTACAAAATAAGTCTAAATCCCCAGTCGGCGTTTAATATAGATTTTTTTGAGCTATTCGGTTGAGAATGACAATTAAAATGTGTAATTATCTTCACTTTACTACTCAGTGTAGGTGTAGGTGTTTGAATGTTTCACTCTCACCCACGGTATGTTACTGCAAACATCTGGTGTGACGTGATGAAATTACAACGATGCAAAATAAGGTGAACGGAATTTTACTGCCTCCTCCATATCTAGTACTTTTTGTACTGAAACCAGAAAGTCGGCTAGGATGTCCACTCCTAATCGAAAACCCGAGGTCCGAAGTTTTGGGTTACACTGTTAACAAATGTACACTTGTTTATGGAAAAAGGCTGTCATGATTTAGGGTTACAACATAATATCCCAAATCTCCCCAGCTGTGGAAGAGTCTCTCAATAACTGAACCCAGCTAGTTCATCGTCAGAGCGGCAATACATCCGTGCAAAGTTGCTGAAAGCACCGGACACCCGTTTTTGTGCTACGGAACCATTCATTACTTGAGTGTTTGGGGCACTGAAATGGGTTTGATGGCTCGTGGGGGCTTACGTGCAGATCTGGAGGAAGAGAGGCTGAGAAAGGAGGTAGGAACAGTGGTGAGAAACAATTGTATGTAAACCTTTAAGGACATGTGCAGATTCATACCATTTCTCGATGAATAATACAGTATATTTTTACATATATAATTGAAATATTTTTCATCGATATTACCAGTATGTTTAGAACGCAAAATATTAGAACTAAGAGGCGTTCTGAAATCATGAAACATGCACGGTTTATTTATTCATGAATTATCATAACAATGTTCGTGATGAGTAGCAAAGCAAGCTATTTTAAATGCAGATATCTATATTTTTTCAGGCCAAATCAGAGGAAACATCAATTTCTTTATTTGTATATCATTTGTTGCTCCATGGCGAAGCAACAAATGACAAGGCGTTTTTTTCATTTCAAACTCTGAATTCATTTGCTCGAATGACCGAAATGTCTGTAATCCCATTAACGTTTCCCAATTTTATGAACTAACGATAAAACACGATGAAATTTCGAAAAAAAATCTAACTTTTCACGTTTGTTTGCCTAAACTTAAAATGTGTCTTGATGAAAGGCTATTACTACAGTGATTAATCAGAATTACTTAAATTTGTCGAAATAACGTTTCCTCTGTTGGTGGTCATTGTTATATTATAAACTGAAAATAACTACGGATAAAAAAATATAGTAAAAAAATATCCCACTTCATATTTAAGCCGTTCCACAGTCCATTAGCCGTTTTCACTTTATGTGTATGTTTGGTGCGGGCCAGGAACGTAAAATTTCATTAAATAAACACCCCTTTTGCTCTCAATATAGTTCTAGGAAAGTGTTTGCTCTGTCGACGCTATTTCATGAGGGTTGAGGTTGCACAGAATGGAGCCTCTAGGCCTTGAACTTCAGAATAGTTCAGAATATTTTCCCTGCTACTACGCAACTTGTGTTTGGCCGCTATTATCTGGTATTAAATAGATCACCTCTGCTGCAGTTTCAAGTTGTCATGTAGGCATTTTAACGAGGAAAGTCCGGCTACTTCCATTGAGTAAAGTTGGGTTCTGTTGGTTCAGAACGTATTAATGAAATTTCTCCAACGACACTCGCGTTTTTCTTGGAAAAGTTCCGTGTCTTGCTGAGATTTTCATAGATAAAATTGAGTGTCAAGAACACATGTTTCGAAACGAAAGACTTATAAAACCGAAGAGAAATCACTTTTTCCAGGCAAAGCTGTTCAAGCTTTATAACCTACTGTATTCTATGGTTTTTATTCTGTATATTCAATACCCGTGGGGCGTTATACCGACCTAAACATATTCGTTCCTCAGGACTGGGTGGGTGGTATCAAAACGTTTTATTGAGGTAAAAAATATCACTAGATGAATTTAACGCTGTAAGAAAAGTTAAAATTGCAATTCTTTTTATGCAACGGTATCCCCAATGCTGAGTTTTGTACAGATTCCTCAATTACAATTGTGACAAAATATAACCCATTACCAACGAGGATTTTCATTGAAGACCTGCACAAATGGATAATGAGGTGATTTACTGCACTGCGATCGCCAACAGACGTCGAACGGAATTTGTGCACCCGGTAAATAATCGTTGGAAGAGCTGCAGATATGTACAGACCTAATCATTTCAACATGGTATCCAACCCTACTTCCAAGATCATCAAACCGTAAAAAGGGATAAAGGGAAAGGACGTCCATGGAAGCGTCACCGGCAGATGTGCTTGTTCAAGCAGAAGTGAAACAGAATCCGGCTATTCCAGTTTGTTGAGTCGCAAGAAACCTCAAATACCAATTATTACGAGCAAAGGAATAAAGAAAAGGTATCTGCTTCTAAAACCGTTCAAGTACCATCGATTTCAAAATTCAAAGAGTTGAACAAATACGAACGTTTGGAATTATGTCTTATTTATAGCGACAATCTTGTACCTCAAATTTGATATTTACGGACGAAAAATGGTTACACTTAATGCCACAATCTAACAGTTAAAACTCGAGATACCGCTGCAGTGAAAATACATTTATGTTCAAAAACTCGATGCAACGAGGCGGTGAGAAGGTAATGGCATGGACAGCAATCGTGGACGGTGGGGGACTACCGATAGTGTGGTTTTTAAGACGGTGTAGCAATTCATTTCGAGAAGTATCTTAGTCCCTTCAAGAAAATATTGTGACCAACTGTTATTTAGGTGGAATTACACTATGCAGAGGATGTACTCCTGCTCGCTGCTTCAGTAAGTATCTCGCATTGTTATCGGACAAATTTCCCTAACTAGCCTTGGCTCGCTCATAGTCCCTATCTTATCCCGCGTTTTGGCGAGAGGTGAAACAAATTGTCCACTAACGCAATCACACGACAATAGAATATCTCAAGTAAATGCTAAGGATAGTCTCGTCAGAAAGAGCAAGGAGATTGTTAGAGGTGCAGTTGCATGTTTCGTCCGAAGGTTTCAGATCTGCGCTCATATGAATGGATCCCATTTTGAGACTAGAATGCCGTTTTGGTCAGTAGATGAGATACAACATGTTAATTCCACTCGTTTGCAATCTATTTCATAAATTCAAAGTTTCAAATGTCCTATGATGTCGATTTTGCCAAGCGCCCTAATTGTTGAAAACCTTATAAGCCCCACGAATATACTTTGCATTAACAATCAAAGTATAACACGAGGTTCAAATTCGCAGGCAAAATTGCAATGCAACTTGTCTGCAATAATTTCTAAACTTTGCGGATTCTCTTACAAGCCATGAAATGCAATTCGTATTGTGCAAAGGACTATTTTAAATGGGTCACATGTTACAAATTGCATGCTTATGTACAACGATCCACTTACGTTCTTATGATATCATGCTACTCATCGAAGGTCTTGCAAGACTCACGCCCTACATTTGTCTCTGTTCCACTGGTAATACCAAGGAACAAATTAAAGGTGTCACAGGTTCCAGGGCACTGTCTATGTTCACCGATCTACTTATATTCTTTTATTATCAAGCAAAACATCAAAGGTTCTTTTGGTCCGGCGCAAGCGCTCGGCCTAACAACACTTGCGACTTTGTTCGATACCTTGGAAGAAGTTACGACTGCGATTATGGAGCATGTCCAATCCATAAACAGCCCGTGCAGCCACGGTGCACCACATCAAGAGGCGCCGTGGTGGAGGATGGTGAGGGTACTTTTTTTGGACACAAGAATTTGTCCTGAAATCTTGACGTGAGCGATGATAATGCTTCCTGGGTATCCAGAGCGTGCATTTTTAAAGTTGATGTCATTAAAGGTTCATACAGTACTGGAAAAATTATTATGGATTTTTGAGATTTTCGGTATTTTTACATAAAAAGGTGAAATAAACACAATTTATGTATTGATATATGA
>SDVV010038514.1:0-10726 GCA_016164225.1 Gammarus roeselii
TTATATAAAGAAAAAACAACAGAAACAATTAACTGAACAAATAACACCACAGGTTTGCTAACACGACTGCAAACGCAAGACCCTAGAACTAAAACAACCTATTTCCCATAATTTTAGTCAACCCTGCCTTGAAAGCAGAAATGGTAGAAGACTGGACAACAGCAGCAGGCCGCTCATTCCGTATCCTAATGCATTGAACATTAAATAATCTCCTTGCCACATTTACAGAGCGGCGGGGCATCAGAGTTTGTGATGATGTCCCCGCATCCTATCATCCAGCAACCTTTGGAACAGAATGGGCAAATCAAAACCCTTTGTGTCACAACGCAGAGTTCTCTAATACTTTATGAGGTCACTTCTCAGTAACCTGCCCTTGATTGAAAACAAATTGAGAGCCACTATAATTACTTGTATGATTATCATGGATCAGAGTATCACCTGAGGGGCACAAAATTGATAGTCAAAACTTCTCTATGGATGCTTCAAGTAACTATGAAAGTGGACCTAGCTAATAGTTACATGTTAATTGCTCATTTTTCTCCCTAACTCCTAGTACTGAGGAAAAGGTGAAGGACACTGCAGGTTGCAGGCCTCTACACGCAAAATCCTCAGGTGCCTTGATTGGTGTTGATGGTGGCAATAGGCAGGCAGGCACAATGGGCAGGATGAAAAGCTTTATCTGTAAACTGGTCAGCAGTCACTAATCTGGGACAGAAAAGATGCATGGGTTAGGGGAAATGTGGGATGGCCAAGTACAAAAGTTATTGGGCTATCCGTAACAGCACCATTGGCTATCATATGAAAAAACTGTCTCACCTTTGCAACCCCCCATGGCCCCAGCAGCCTTTCCAACAGGGCATGGAAGGCAGTATACCTTGGCGTGGCACCAAAAAAAGGCACAAAAACTGTTGCAGGATGCTGGTCAGAATGCACTTAATTGGTCAAAATTGAATACTGAAGACAGTCAACTATTGCACACAACAGTCAAATACACAGACAAACCCCAAAATTGAATTCCTCAGCCATGGCCCTCTTGAAGCCACAGAAGGAATTGCATTGCACCACATCAGAGGGCAGTCAATTCCAAACCTGCACGTAGCAAGAATAAAAGAATCTGCCTTTATAGTCTGTTAGACAGTAAGGAACCACCAACTTGAAAAGAATGCCCACTAGGGCCAATATCCAGAGCTCTCTCAAAGAAAAAATGCCCATCAGAGCCAATGTCCAGAGCTCTCTCAAAGAGCAGACGTTCCTGAATCTAGGGAACAATGAAAAATCTTCTAACACTTTACCAGATCCAATCATGACAACCTCCCCCTAACAGAAAAAACTGCTAAGCTTTGAGCTGCTTGCGGTAGTGCACTTCACTCAGCTTATCAACTTCCCTGCTTCACCACCTCTGCACAAATTCCAATAGTCAGATCCCCTAAATATCCCACATTCCACATACATGAGCAGTAGTCCATGATGGGTCTTATATGAGCTATAAACAAAGACACCATGACAACAGAACTCCTATTGACAGTAACGCAAAGCAGACTTTCTTTCAACTCTCTCACAAGGAGATAAAACTGCGCAGCCTCCAGTCTAGGGACATGAATGAACCATCCAACTTTAGAGCAATCAGTCTTCTGCCTGTCTTATCAAAGATTCTAGAAAAGGTAATATCTATCCAATATATTGATTTCCTTGAATTGAACAAGCTGTTCAATGACTGCCAGTATGCTTATTGGCAAAAATTGTCTACAGAAGATGCACTTATGAGCATCACTGAACATCTGTACAAAAACTTTGATGAGGGGTAGATATCTCTGCTGGTATTGCTTGACTGTAAGCGATGGCTAAATGCCCACTCAAGCTGTTCAAGTGGCAAGGTCATGGAGCCTGCCAAATCAACACAACTCCGCGCACACCAACCTGGGATAAAGAATAAATCCGGGCACCTTGGGTATGCTGCTCTCTGGCTGGCACCCATTAAAGGGTTTTCCACCCCTGGGTATCTGTCAGGCTGTGCTGCAGCACCCCTACCAGCTTCACTGCCTAAAAATAGCCATCCATCTCTTGAGTGTCCTCTGGGTTCAATTTAGAGTCTGGCAAACACAGAGCAGTGCCGGAATACAGGTCTTCCATTTCCAAGGCCACATCACAGACATGGGCGGCACCCACCCAGAACCTTGGATAGTGAGGATTCACCTTGGTGCTCTCTCACCCTTTACACCAACTGGAGACGGTTCCTGATCAGCTAGGCTGACTCAGAAGTGAGGTTAAGCGCCAAGGACACTGAAGATGAACCTGCAGACAACGAGCCATAGGTTGGCCACTAGATGAATACCTGAACATCCCCAGACCCCCAGCACACCCCACTCCATCTCCAGTTAAGGGTGGGAACACACAAGGGAGCCACGCTCACAATCCCTCCCTACTTAACCAAACCCCAGGGCAGTCGAGCGGTGGTCTATCCTAATTCTGACACCAATTGTAAGCGATGGCAAAATGCCCACTCAAGCTGTTCAAGTGGCTAGGTCATGGAGCCTGCCAAACCAACACAACTCCACGCACACCAACCCGGGTTATGACCACTGGGACCAGGCTTACCTGGGATATAGATTAAATCTGGGCACCTTGCTCTCTGGCTGTGCTGCAGCACCCCTACAGGCTTCACTGCCTAAAAATAGCCATCCATCTCTTGAGTGTCCTCTGGGTTCAATTCCGAGTCTGGCAAACACAGAGCAGTGCCGGAATACAGGTCTCTAACTTCCAGGCCACATCACAGACATGGGTGGCACCCACCCCAGGACCTTGGATAGTGGATTATTCACCTTGGCGCTCTCTCACCCTTTACACCAACTGGAGACTGTTCCTGATCAGCTAGGCTGACTCAGAAGTGGGGTTAAGCGCCAAGGATACTGACAAGAACCTGCAGACAACAGGCCATAGGCTGGTCACTAGATGAACACCTGAACATCCCCAGACCCCCAGCGCACCCCACCCCATCTCCAGTCAAGGGTGGGAACACACAAGGGAGCCACGCTCACAAGACTTATCAAAAGCTTTCAACAGTGTAAGCCATACAATTCTTTTTGGCAGCTCAGCAACATTGGAATAGACCCTACTTGGTTTGAAAGTTATCTGATGAATCCGCAACAAAATTTGACTACAGTTGCTTTTGGGGTCCCACAAGGTTTGATACTTGACCCTCTGTTGTTCCTGTTTTTTTGTAAATGACATAGACTGTAAATTAGTAGAAGATCAAGCAAAAATGGTAATGTACGCCAATGATGTTCAAATAATGCTTTCCCAAAAACCGTCAGATCTAAATGCACTGAAAGATGATGCTTAGACAGTCGTAACTAATCTGAAATCTTTATGATAAAAATGGACTCAAAAGCTCAACTCTGATGAAACAAAAAGCATCTTGTTTGGCTCAAACTCAAAACGAAGAGCAGTTCCAAAGAATTTTTCTATCAGGATAGGCAAATCTGACATTCCTGTTGACAAAAAAGTTATAGGTCTGGGAGTATGGTTTGATCCCAATCTTTCCTTCAAACACCATATAACTACTCTGTATTCCAAGTTGAACGGAACACTTTTGTTCCTAAACTCCACAAAAAATAATTTGATCTCAAATCATGATTACTGATTGTTCACGTTTTAGTATTTTCTCACATCAACTACTGTCTTTTATTTGGGGAAAATGCACCAAAACTTGAAGAGAGAAAGTGCAACGTTATATAAACTTTGTGGCAAGAATAACATGCAATGGTAACCACAGAAAACAGGACCACGTAAGTCTTCTCCTCAAAACGTTACAGTGGCTCAATATCAACAACAAACTGGCCCTCCATGAGTTGATCAGAATTCATAAAGATCTTCTAGAAAAACCTTCACTGGGCAGTCAAAGGCATATATATTCTCAAGGTGAAAAGAACAGTTGAGTCACAAGAAATAATGACACTCTGCATGCTGAACACAGGAAAACAGAAACTGCCTGTAGAGCTTTTCCATAACTGGACCAAAATCCTGGATCAACCTCCCAACCAGCCTCAAGAATCTTAAATCCAACACGTCCTTCAAGATTAGGGTTAATGAACATCTATTAGCCGATCAATTCAAAACGGTAACTTTGCCCACAAACACAAGCTAAATGCATAATTCCATTAACCAGAAAATGCACTCTGTTCATGAGCATGTCCGAAAACACCACCACCATAACTCTCAACAATGAGAAACCATCTAATCGTTTTTACTCTGACAATACATATGTTTTCTATGTTGCTACTGATCACAATTGTCATTGCCAATTACCATAAGTGTTGACTAGCATTTTATCTTTTTATATTTTTCAATTGTTTCAATCGTTTTAGTATAATTAAAATACAAGCTCAGTCTTTTCAAGGAACGATAGGCAACTTCTATCTCTGACAAAGATTAACTTGATTTTCATTCAATTCATTGAATTATTTCTAACAATTACCATACCATTTTTAATGATATAATCATTTCCATATAAGCAATATTTTGTTTAGTCTTCTATAGCAGAAGTATATTCATCTGACTTGTGTACTCCAGCATTGTATTTTTCTGATTGTCAATCAGTTAATCATTTCCTAGTGGTCATGAAGTGTGTATATTGTGTATTCAATTGTTTGGTATGCATTTTATGTATAATTTTTTTTTGTATAACTTTTGTCGCCATTTAATTTTTCATACAATGGTTTAGACTCATCTTTACAATATGTTAACACTTTTTTGATTTCCCAACCCTATATTGTATTCATATTTTCTGTATAATTCATGTCGTCCATCCACACCTTTGTTGTTGTACAAAAATGTAGACTCCTCATTACAATGTTAGCAATATTCAATATCCCAACCCCATGTTCATGGGACTCTAACCACGTGCATGCTTGTTTTGCCACCCATGTACTTGTTATTTTCCACACCCATGTATTTTATTATCTATCCACCCCAAGTATTTTTTATTTTTCAAACCTGCGTGACACTGGTTTTCCCAACGCTATGTAGTTGTGATTATTTTGTCAGAATAGACATTTTCTGTGTGTGCACTGATGATACTATTGTAAATAATATTTTGCTCCATGTAATCCTAACCGGCGGCCCTTAGAGATGAGCTGTGACGAATTTAAATTGAACTCTTGTCTTAGGTAATTCAAATAGCGTAGTTGATAATGAAGTTTTTTCTCAGATGTCAAAGAATTTCATTATTTTCTAAAAATTTAAAGCCTATTGTCAGACAATGGAAATAAATGATTTATTAATAATGATAATAATAAAACCAGCACTCCTAAGTCCCTGCAGGAATCAACAAGCTCAAGTACCACAACATTCAAATGATGAACAATTCCCTCATCAAACTGCTCCAATTCAAGACAACCCCTGTAGAAATGCATAAAGACACACTTTTCAATGTGCAATGAGAGATTCCATGACATGGACACAGACCACCAAATTCAGATTTCTTTGCTAAGAAGACACACAGTAAGGCAACCTGCCTGTAGATCCTGTGGGAAATGCAAATGAAGCTTGAAGTCATTGTTGTGGCAGAACACGCCTGGGGAAGGTTGACACAAGCACAAAAGAAACAAGACAACTAAGTTGGGAGAGCAAGGGGCTAAGTCAACCACAGATGCTAATCAGGGTGCAATCTAAGGGTTAGGTAACCAGAATTGGGTCAACTCACTAGACTGATCCTGTACCACTTGATGGTAGCCAATGGGCGTGAAGTAATTGGTCCCTGGTAGACAAAACCTCTATTGAAACTGAAAGTTATTTGAGATTTAGCTGCTCAGTGATCTGGTGGCTTATGGAAACTAATGACTAGACAGGGATAAGGTAATATGATAGGTTTACTTTATGATAATGGAGTAGTGCAATTAGGTGGTAAGCAACACTACTTACTGGGTAAATCAGGTACCAACAGCTGAAGGCTGGCGCATGAATAGGGACTAATACTCGTTTACAGCTGAGCTGCAGACAAGTAACTACAGAATTGAATTGGTTACTTCAGGGCAGTGTCAAGCTTACCTCAGAGGGTACGGCAGCATTGATACTTCTTATGGAGCAAGTTACAGATTGGTGAAACAGGCTGGATAACTGTCGCACACCCTCAATTGTCGCATGCAGCTACACCATGCATTCTAATTCAAAATAGATCAAGCACTAGGGAGGGCAGTAGCGAGAAAGGAGGGAGTGCCTGGGAGTGAGAGGCTTAAAGTAAGTGACTAAAGCTGGTGCAACAGGTTAGAGTATTGGTGAATCATGGAACAATGGTGATGATACTGAAGATGAAGCAAATAAACAACTGGTCAGTTGTGACAAAATAGAGTCTGGGCAGCAGCAGGCAACAGGAAAACAATCCCACTAGATCGATGTACTAGCCCAGATGGGTCTTGGGCTAATAGGGTTACTCAACCCTTAGTTGAATAAACATGCATGTGCATCAGTAGCCAAGATAGCAAACAGCTACACAAGTAAAGGAGAGTGGTTGCAGTCTAGTAGATGCAGAAGAGAATGCATGATAGGCTGGAGAAACAATATGAGCAATAGTACTGTAGGCAAAGCTAATAGAGAGTGGGTAGCTTACCTCTTCATGGCAGTCAAGAACAACGGTGATTAGGACCCCTGGCTCTACTAGTCATTGACTCGACTGGTGGCAGCCAGTTGAGAGCATGCAGGTTGAGCCCAAAACAGGGTGCCCCTGCAATACATTACTGGGAAAAAGGTATGCATCTTATGGATAAATAATGTATGTGGACCCAGGTACATGCAAGGAGCATGGATAGCGGCAGAGTAAGATTGTGTAATCGCCCCAACAACTGACTCTAGGAACAACTCTTAGATGAATATAAGGGCTCATAGCACTAGCAACCCTTTACCAAGAAGACTAGCCTATGTAAGGTAAGTAAGGTACTCATTAAAGTGGGGCGCCATTTGAACTTGATGGGTCCTCTCAGATTAGACGAGCACATGCAGGGTGAAGCTGAAGCAAATTGCAGTACAAAGCAACAATAAGCAAGCAATAAACTAGGTAGCTAAGTAAAACTCTGCCTGCCAAGCAGAAGAACACAGGGAAGGTAAGTGGGAAAGATTAAGTTATGAGGCAGAACACAATAAGTGAACAAGAATGGTTCAGTTCTGCCTCTTAATCATCAGAAAAACCTTACACTTACAAATCACACCTGCTGCAACATGATTGACATATAGCAAGAGTGGACCAAGCACAGACTCCTGGGGACTCCACTCGTCACCTCCTGGAAGTCACTGCAACTCCCCCCACAGCAATACACATTTGCCTCCCAATCAGAAGACTACAAATCCAATCCAATAATCCACTAGGAATACCCACACATCTTAGTTTGGTCACCAAAACCAAGGGATTGACAATATCAGATGCCTTTGAGAAATCCAGGAAGACGACAAGCACCATTCCACGATCCACCAGATCAGCAACCTCACCATAACTAAGCAAACGTTGATCCTTCATGCTCCTTCCCACCCTGAACCCAAATTGGCCATTGTACAAATTCCAGAATTTTCCAGAAACAACACTACCTTGGGTACACTAACCTGCTCCTGCACTTTCCAACAAACAGAAGTGAGACTCACTGTTTGATAATTAAGAGGGCTGTTTCTTGAACCAGACTTGAACAAAGGAACAATGTGAGATTCCTTCCAGGCCCTGGCTAATCTCCCTGGCTTAATGGCTTCAAAAAGATCAAATACAAGGGCAATGACTGCTGCCAAGAACATGACTTCAAAACAATATGTGTGAAGAATTACCTCTGAGTACTTTTTGATTGAGAAAAAGTGAAATATTTGATAACATATGTGTGGAAAATTGCCCCCAATGTTCTTTTCATCTGGGGTGATTTCCTGCAGATGTATATTTGTATATATTAACAAAAATGTACATTTCTTTCCAAAATCCTCCTTACGCAACATACTAAAACATATTCCATGTATCACCATCAAATTTGGCCACATCCATTAGAAACTCTTCCAAGAGCATCAAAGTTTGCGGAACTTTGTTCCAAACCAAATTTTCAAGGACCTGAAAAACACATTCACTTCAATGATTTTTCATTAATTCTGTGCGCATATTAAATTTCTACAAGTAGCTGATACTTAATCACAAAGACATGCTGTTTCAAGTCTCTTAGTTGAATATTGACATTTATGCAGTTTTGGTGCCCAAAAGAGAGGTGTGGGGAATCACCCCAGTCTTTTAAAGTTGTAAAAAAAATCAAATTGAGAAAAATGTTCCCAGTCACCCCTGTAGATGCCAGATAGCTATGCTATTTCAATTTGTAACAAGCTATCATTATTTTGTGAATTTATCTTCATTATTTTTCCATTTGAAACCATACTTCATGTAAAATTTCATCAGTTGAATCTTATATTCCAACAACCATTTTTAATAAGATGTCAGCTGAAGGTTGGGCAAGCTCAATGGTTGTTGCCCATTCAAGTGAAAATTTTTTGCTGCTCCATAACAAATGTTTTTTTTTTTCAGGATGGCAACAGTATTTGACCAATTCTACAATCTCCCTGAAGCAGAGGCTACAAGGAGCTCGAGTGGCATTTTTCTCCTCTTCAGCAGAGCTGTCCACTCATCAAAAAGAGGATGTGGTGATTCAGTGGCTCACCAGATTGGTCAAAGAGAAAGAAGTGAGAGATGAGGTCAACACCAACACAGTTTCAAACTATTTTGAGTTGATTTTGACTGCTTGATCTAACCTTTGTATCTCACTTTTGCAGTCCCCACAGTGTAGCTCAATACGCCAGCTGTCCTGGGTACTTACCTCAGCCATCTACAGTCACTAAGGAATGGATTACAACTCTATAAACAATACATTAGGCTAATCATCTCTTACACAAACACTGCCTGGTCCTCTGCCCTTGCTCCCACACACATTAACTCTCGATATAGAATACACTACACAGCTTTGTGCATTGCAACAGGCTGTACACAGACCATACCTATTTCTCACCTGCATGGGGAAGTCATGATCCTCCCTCTCAAGCATAGTCTTGATATGAAAGGGACTCGATACCTAAACATGATTTCTAACCCAGTACATCCCTGCCACAACCCATTGAGCCCACTTTAAACCCACCAACGCCTACATAACCTACTAGGGAATTTCCACTGTTCCATTTACCACGTTTTACTGATATTTTCGGAGAACCCACTTCATAGTACAGGCTTGTGCCTAATTAGTGCTGGGACCTTAACCGCACGTTTGCTTGCATTGTTTGTCATACTTTAAATTTACCGTAGTTTAAATTTTGTAAAGCGGGTCAAGAGGCCTTCACAAGTGAGCGCTTTGGCCCTTGGCACCAATCAGGGGGCCAATGGCGAGTAGAAAGAAACCCCATTTAGGAGGGACCAGCATCATCTCCAGAGCGATGACAACCAAGATTCCAACAGTCAAGAACGTCAGCCTCTCCAAGATGACCAGCCTCACCTCCGCCGAAGATGACCGGAGAGACAACCGCATGGACGAGTTAACCAGTAACTTCCAGGAAATCAGGAATTTACTGAGCTAAGCAAAAATGTTCCAATCAGAAATTTTCGGCGCAGAACCTAACGAGGCTTGGGAGCCATGTCAAGGTCATTTTTCTCCATATCCACCAACTCTTTAAGAACCAACAAACTAAAGAACCTAGAACTTACGTAAGTACCTCTACCTCTATGTCTGAAGACAACTTCGACGACTCTCCACCCCACAAAAACCCCAACCGAGCTCCGAGGGCTGCAATGAGAACGCAACACATGCCATTCAATGAACACACCTTGTTCAACAATAGTCGTACCTTTCTCGAACACCTGAAGATCACATTCAACGCCAACAATAGACCGGATATTTGTCCTTATACTTGGCAAAAAGAGCTTTGCTCTTCCACTGGCCGCCCAGTCCTGGGCCTCGCCACCAGCAGCGACGAAGTCTTTGTCATCAGAGTGGACACAAACCTTCAAAGTGACACAATTTTCTCCAAAACTTGTCTGTGAAAAGCCATGCAAAATCGTGCAACATCCTACTTTCTCTACAAGTTCAGGTTTGATCTATGTTGAAGATATCCCGAAGGAAGAAATCGAGGAGTACATCACTGGACTCGTTCAATACAAAGACTGTTGTCGAGGAAAAATCGCACCAAAAATCACACCAAGAAGAGAGACCACCACAGCCCTAATACTAAAACCCTACTCCACCTAAATATCGAGACATCCTCTTTTTGAGGAGAACAAAAAGATGTTTTGGAAAGAGGTGAAGAGGGTGAGAAAGGGAGAGACCGGGAAGGAGGAAGTGGTGAAAGATGTAAACGGCCAATTGTTGTTGGAAAGTGGTAATGTACGGAAGAGGTGGGCCGAGTATTTTGATCAGTTGTTGAATGTTGAGGATGACAGAGAGGCTGACATTGTTGCTGTGGGTGGTGGTGCTCGGATGCCAGTTTTGGGAGAAAGACTTACTGCGGACATTACCAGGGAAGAGGTACAGGAGGCGGTGGACGCGATGAAAGCAGGGAAAACCCCTGGTTTGGATGGAGTTGCGACCGAGTGCCTGAAGAAGGGTGAGGTTACTGAACTTGTGTTTTGCGGCAGGCGTGGTACCGAGTGAGTGGCGCAGTGCCTGCATTGTTCCTCTATATAAGGGCAAAGGAGATAAAAATGAATGCTGCAACTCGAGAGGTATCAGTCTGTTAT
>SDVV010038515.1:0-10726 GCA_016164225.1 Gammarus roeselii
TGCAGCCACTGTACTTAATATGATGCAGCCACTGTACTTAATATGATGCAGCCACTGTACTTAATATGATGCAGCTACTGTACTTAATATGATGCAGCCACTGTACTTAATATGATGCAGCTACTGTACTTAATATGATGCAGCCACTGTACTTAATATGATGCAGCCACTGTACTTAATATGTTGCAGCCACTGTACTTCATATGATACAGCTACTGTATTTAATATGATGCAGCCACTGTAAGTAATGTGAGATTCTAGACAGACCGAAAATTCACTTTCTGAATATTGTGCAGTGATCTTTTTTTTGTGTTATTTCTTAGTGTTCTTTTTTAGCAAGTTAAATTAGATACAAATTAAATATTTTGCTTAATCAAAAACCATAGTTCATTTGTTCGTATCACATTCACCTTTCGTGAAGCATTGATACTGTTTTATTGAAATCTTTAGAATGAGTAGATATTTTACCTCGTTTCCCCCCCCCCCCTTTTCCCTCTGTATCTCCACCACCGAGACACTCACTAATTCAGCATGATGATTGGACGAGGCCGTTCATTCAAACTTCATTACCAGATGGCACGTCAGACCGAATTGCCAGATGGCACGTCAGACCAAACTGCATACATGCCATCTACATTTCCCATCTGTTAATGCGGTGCCTGCTCTTTTTCCATACGTGAATTCAACAGATGGTATCCGACGAGCCCGACCGAGATTAGTGTTGATAGTCGACCGTCTGTTAGGGCCTCTAACCAGCTGGCTTATCAGCTGGTTCCTCCCTGGCTGCTCCAGCTCACAATAACCAACAAAGAACAGGTTTCCCGGTGTATAATTTTCTAAAGGCGTGGGCAAACACCGCCCCCAGCAATTTGTGAGCTTTGCCTTGATGAGATTGAAAGCAAATAGCAGGCCCGAGAGAAAGGATGGGCATGATACTTTGCCTAAACAAATTTTGCAAATAATTTGCCGTATTTTCAAGAGATGAATCTGGAAATACTATTTTGAAAGGTAACTGGCCGAGAGATTGATCATGTCTCATGAACGGGGGTCGTGCATTTCGGTGATACGCTGTATGGAGATGCCCCGCTGAGAGGAGGAGATGGTGCTTCGAGCACGACCTACGAGTATCAGGTCGTGACACTCCCGCTCGTGCACAAACCTGGTGTCGTGATCTGGGCACGATCGCACGCTTTCCTCTTGCACAGGGTGAAATGAAAGGATTGCTTATCGACTGTTGATCGTTGGCCGACGACAATCCACTTTTAATTTAGTGCTGAGTCCTACACTAGTAGGAATTAAAGATGACGGATCGGCGGCCGACGGTTAGATGATGAATTTCCAACGATAATCCGCCGATAACTCTCCCTGACCGCTCCTGGCTAGAGGCGCTATCATGGGCCTCCTGCCAGCCGCTCCAAGAAAGCTCAAACACATGCTGTATGGTGTTCTTTTACAGCTCAAACACATGCTGTATGGTGTTCTTTTACAGCTCAAACACATGCTGTATGGTGTTCTTTTACAGCTCAAACACATGCTGTATGGTGTTCTTTTACAGCTCAAACACATGCTGTATGGTGTTCTTTTACAGCTCAAACACATGCTGTATGGTGTTCTTTTACAGCTCAAACACATGCTGTATGGTGTTCTTTTACAGCTCAAACACATGCTGTATGGTGTTCTTTTACAGCTCAAACACATGCTGTATGGTG
Organism: Gammarus roeselii; assembly: GCA_016164225.1. Lineage (NCBI taxonomy): Eukaryota > Metazoa > Arthropoda > Malacostraca > Amphipoda > Gammaridae > Gammarus > Gammarus roeselii. The sequence continues at coordinate 1,710 of SDVV010038515.1, forward strand.
TTCTTTTACAGCTCAAACACATTCTGTATGGTGTTCTTTTACAGCTCAAGCACATGCTGTATGGTGTTCTTTTACAGCTTAAACACATGCTGTATGGAGTTCTTTTACAGTTCAAACACATGCTGTATGGTGTTCTTTTACAGCTCAAACATATGCTGTATGGTGTTCTTTTACAGCTCAAACACATGCTGTATGGTGTTCTTTTACAGCTCAAACACATGCTGTATGGTGTTCTTTTATAGCTCAAACACATGCTGTATGGTGTTCTTTTACAGCTCAAACACATGCTGTATAGTGTTCTTTTACAACTCAAACACATGTTGTATGGTGTTCTTTAACAACTCAAGCACATGTTGTATGGTGCTCTTTTACTGCTCAAACACATGCTGTATGTTGTTCTTATACAATGTATACGTACAAGTTTGTATGATTAAGTGTCGGCTTAACACATTTTTGTGGAATTGGTCTTGCTGTGGTTGATAATACCTGGATGATAGCAGAGATGCCATTACAGCCTTTTAAAGTATAATAGGCGACCGTAACCTTACGAAGTATATTACAAACTCGGATTATGAGAAGGAAAATTTTTGGTAAATTTTTATTTTGTAAGACGTTGAAATGAAAATGGGTTGAGTTCGGTGGCATGTATGAGTCGTCCTCCATCACTTGAGAAAGACCCGAGTTCAGTCCCCGACAATGAGTCTAGCGTTTAGAACCGCTTGTGTTGTGTTACCGCTTGTGTTGTGTTGTGTTTGTGTTGACATACCGCTTGTATTGTGTTATGTTGTGTTGTGATTGTGTTGTGTTGCTTCATTGAAGTATTATGTATGGAATTCATAAAATAGCGTCCATGAAGCACCAATTACAATGGTTGTGGAAAAGTGCAATTAGGAAGTGTATTTAGGAATGTTAAGTGAAATCAGGATTAACGTATAAAAATAAGCCCTCAAATCCCCCCCCCCAATTCTCAACCCCCTGTATTCGATCCCCTATTTGACACACTGTGGTCGAACCCCTCTGTGCTACCGCTTGTCTTCGATCCACTGTGTTCAACCCACTGATTTCAATTCGATGAGTATGAAATCCTCTGTCCGACCCATCTTTGCTTCCCACCCTTGTGTTCGACCAGATGTGTTCAACTACCCTCTCTTCCACCTCACGTGTTTGACCCCAAGTGTTCGCCCCAATGAGTTCAACTAGTGTGTTTGACAGCCTCTGCTTGGCCCACATGTGTTCGCCCCCATGTGTTTTACTCCCTGTGTTCACCCATTTGTGTTCCATCCCGGAGTTCGACCACAAGTTTTCAACCATCTGTGTTTGAACCCCTGTATTTGACCACCTGTACTAAACCCCCTGTGTTCGACTTCCTGTATTCGACCACCAGTGTTCAACCCCTGCATTCGCCCACACGCGTTTAACCCCCTATGTTCAACCACCTGTGTTTAACCCCCTTGTGTTCCACCCTTGTGTTCGACTCCAAGTACACAACCGCCCTCTATTCGACCTCCTGAGTTTGACCCTATGTGTTGGACCCCTTGTGTTTGAACCCATCTGTTATACTTTCTGTTATCGACCACCTTTTACAACCCCTGTGTTCGACCCTTGTGGTCGACCCCATGCGATCAACCCCATGTGATCGACCCCATGTGATCGACCAATCGTGCTCGACCCCCTGCGTTCAAGCTCATCATTGAAGAATCTTCAGTGACCAAAAACTCAATCTATCAGCAATATGTAGTGATCCTTCGGATTGCGTTGGACCTTCTTGCTGTTATTTGAGCTTCCGTGCAGAAATTTATGCCACTTTTTGGTGAATTATTGATTTATTTTGTCGTGTTTTCAAACACCAAGAAATGTTCAACAAAATAACCAATGGGAGATTGAAAAATATTCTTGAACAGGTTCCACATCGTCATCGTCAGCATCCTGAATTAGGTTCCAAATATTTGTTTAATCACTTCTTAATTCAAATAAATCTTCCACGAACATGAACCTAAATAAAAAGCTTCCCAGCAATATTTGCGTATATTAAAAGCACGTTCTATTATGTTCATTCCAAATCGATCATTCACTAAAGAGTGTTCAGAAATCCAACCGCGGTTGAAAAAAAAAGAATAATATTGATACAATTCTTAGCTGTTGTTATTTTTCATTCATCAAATGAATACTCATATAATATCTAGAAGGTTTGCATTGAAATAGATATGAAATAAATACAAAACCTTCTCCTAATTCAACACAAAAGAAATAAAAAATATTCCATTGTAGCAGCACAGAAAAATGTATGAAAAAATCTACAAAACAGCGCTAAATTACCCGTCTTGAAGCTGAAAGTTATCTGAGGGTTTACTTGAGAAATTACCGAAGTGAAATTAAAAAGGTTGAGTTTTCGGAATAGTTATCTCGTATTCGTACGATTGCATCGTACTTCCTTTCAGCAGTTTAGCATTCCCTCGGATCCTGATTTTCCTTGACAAATTATCATGGAAAATACAAGCTAAAGTCGAAAGATTATAACTTCCTCCAGTTTTCCTGTAAACCTCCCATACAATACAACATACGAGCAATCATTACCTCTCTTGGCTCTATTACCGAGCATGAGTTGCCGAGCATGAGTCACCAAGCATGAGTTGCTGAGCGTGAGTTGTGGAAGAAAACTGTGAAAATATCATTTTTCATGTGAGTCATTTACGCTCGTCACGTCGTGGATCCATTCTCCGGTTCACCTTAACGACTGCAAAGAAAACGGCCTCGATGACTGAGTCATTTTGTCGATATTAGGGACCCATTTGATAGCCTCTTTGTAGCATCATCCATATGGGCAGCCTCACCCAGTTGTTGGCCCCTGGATAGCCTCATCTGGGCCACTTCACCCAGTTGTTTGCCTCTGGATTGCCTCATCTGGGCAGACTCACCCAGTTGTTAGCCTCTGAAAAACCTCATCTGGGCAGCCTCTCCCTGTTGTTAGCCTCTGGATAGCCTCATATGGCAGCCTCAACCAGTTGTTAACTTCTGGATAATTTCATCTGGGCAGCTTCACCCAGTTGTTAGCATCTGGATAGCCTCATCTGGGCAGCCTCACCCAATTGTTAGCCTCTGGATAACCTCATCTGGCAGCCTCGCCCAGTTGTTAGCCTCTAGATAGCTTCATCTAGGCAGCATCACCCAGTTGTTAGCCTCTGGATAGCCTTATCTGGGCAGCCTCATGCAGTTGTTGGCCTCTGGACAGCATCATCTGGGCAGCCTCCCCCAGCTGCTCACCTCTGGTAAATCTCATCAGGGCAGCCTCACCCTGTTGTTGGCATCCGGATAGTCTCATCTGGGCAGCCTCAGACACTTGATAGCCTCTGGATAACATCATCTGGCAGACTCATCCAATTGTTAGCCTCTGGATTGCCTCATCTGGGCCGCTTTACCCAGTTGTTAGCCTCTGGTTAGCCGCATCTGGGCAGCCTCACCCTGTTGTTAGCCTCTGAATAGCCTCATCTGGGCAGCCTCAACTAGTTGTTAACCTCTAGGTAATCTCATCTGGGCAACCTAACCCACTTGTTAGCATCTAGATAGCCTCATCTGGGCAGCCTCACCCAGTTGTTTGCTTCTGGATAGCCTCATCTGGGCAGCCTTGCGCAGTTGTTGGCCTCTGGATAGCCTCATCTGGGCAGCCTCGCCCAGTCGTTAGCCTCTAGATAGCCTCATCTGGGCAGCCTCACCCACTTGTTACCATCTGATTAGCCTCATCTGGGCAGCCTTGCCCAGTTGTTAGCCTCTAGATAGCTTCATCTGGGCAGCCTCCCCAGTTGTTGGCCTTTGGATAACCTCATCTGGCGGCCTCACCCAGTTGTTTACAAGTTTGTAAGTGTAAGAAGACAACAACAGGACTTTCGGCCCTAACCGGATTTTCTTTTGATAGTAAGAAGATTAGTTCTACAGTAGAACGTCTAAGATAGGATCATGTGTCTGTGTATTTTTTGTTTTAATCGATCAAGAATGGGAAAGGTTCTAGAAGGAAATAACATTTAACGATGATATTCGAAACAACTCAAATCAGCACCTGAAGAGAAAGCCACCGACCCACGGTGTTAATCTGAGTTTGTCACGGTTTCATTCCTCGTTAAACCAAAGCTGACCGGCGTCATTGCTGAACACCGTTTTGCAACGAGCAGGTACCAATGCCGGGCAACTTATTTACCGTGATAGTGTCAATGCCGGGCACTAATTTTACCGTATGTGTGTCAATGCCGAGCACCATTTTTCACGAATATACTGGTGAAAGTGCTATGGATGGAAGCTATTTAGCGGCGATTTTGGTAGAACTTGTCGAGCCGTGACTTAAACGTTCCGATTGTATCGCTGTTAACAACTCCCGCGGGAAGTCTGTTCCATTCTTCGACAACCCTACACGTGCAGAAATTGCGCGTGATATCGAGTGTGAAACACTCGCCAACAATTTTGATTCCATTATTCCTGGTCACTCCGTCCGCATCTAAAGTGAAAAGGCTTGCTCGCTCGACGTTTTCCTTACCCTTCATAATCTTTCTCACTTCGATCAAGTCACCTCTGACTCTACGTTTCTCTAGCGAATAAAGGTTGTGTTCGCGCAGTCTCTCTTCGTACGATTTATTGCGCAGCGAAGGGGTTAGTTTGGTAGCTCTAAGTTGGACCTTCTCTAATTTAATAATGTATTTTCTGAGGTATGGAGACCAAAATTGGACGGAATACTCAAGGTGCGGTCTAACAAATGCAGTTTATAACATGCGAATATTATTTCTGCTCTTGTACGAGATTGTGCGGAATATCATGCCTAACATTTTATTTCCTTTTATGACTGCATCGTTACTTTGCTTGCTGTTTTTCAAGTCGTTACTTATGATGACACCCAGATCTCTCTCCTCGGTGACTGGTATCAGTTTCTTTACGGACATTGAATATTCGTGTTTAGGGTTATGGTGACCAATGTGCATAACTTTACACATATCGACATTGAATTTCATTTGCCACTTTTCTGGCCATTCAACAATTGTGTTCAAGTCTAATTGGATCTGCTCACAATTGAGTTTGGTGTACACGTTCCCTCCTCGCTTGGTATCGTCTGCAAACTTACTAATGTTCGAGAGTACGTTGCTGTCGAGATCGTTTATGTACATTATGAAGAGAACTGGACCTAACAGATCTTTGGGCACGCCGCTTGTAAATTTACGCCAACTTGGAGGAAGCTCCATTAAGTACGACTCGCTGCCGTCTGTCAGTGAGCCAGCATTTTATCCAGTTATTGAGTTCCCCTCGAATACCGATGCTGTGCAATTTACTAATCAAGCGTTTGTGAGGAACTTGGTCAAAAGCCTTCTGCAAGTCAAGGTAATTGATGTCGATCGGAGACTTCGCGTCGTTAAATTCAGTTATATTCTTGAAAAAAAGCAGCAGGTTAGTAGGACATGAACGGTTGCGTCTGAAGCCATGCTGAGAGTTACCTATTAACTGATTTAATTCTAGGAATTTTGTAATTTTATCCGCGATCGATCTTTCCAGCAATTTGCCTTTGACTGAGAGTCTAATTGGACGGTAATTTCCGGGACACTTTTTGTCCCTTATCTTCCAAATTGAGATGACGTTGGCCTCTTTCCATTGAGAGGGGCAGGTGCCATTTGTGAGAGATTGTGTGAAAATGTTTGCTAGATATTCGGCAATTTCGTACATAGTCTCTTTCAGAATTCAGGGACCGGGAGATTTTATATTTTTCAATTTTTCTATAAATTTAATATCTTTGGCAGGGGAAAAGTTCACTGTTCTGACGGCTTCGATGTGTTTTTGCGCCATGATTTCCTCAGGATTAGGAATATCAGCATTCCCTAACGTAAATCCAGAACAGAAAAATTGGTTAAGCAAGACACTCATTTTAGTGTCATCAGTTTCTAGCTCGCCCATATCATTTTCAGGAGGGCCAAATACAAGTCTTGATTTTTTTGCTCGATATACAACTGAAAAATTGTTGCGGGTTAGTTTTGGCGTTGGTCGCAATTTCATTTTCGTAATTTTTTTCTTTCGTTTCTGAACCGTCTTAAAAATCCGTTTGCTTATTTTGTATTCACTTTTTGCAGCTTCGTCGTGTGGGTGCTTCTGTTTATTTGAGGGCTTTGCTTTCTTTTGCGACTGAGGGCTCTGTACTTCTCCTTTCTAGTACCTAGGCTGAGTGACTGCTGTTCGCCTGATGATGCGAGGGACATGGTCATTTCAAATATTTTGAAGTGCACTTCAAAAAATTACTTAGCGATTGATTGACGTCTTGTCCGAGGGTTATATTTGCTGACGGCATTGCCTCTCTTACGCTATCAAAGTTAGCTAATGTAAAGTTAGGGAGTTTTTCTCAGGTAGTTAACGTTTTTTACACGAGATCAATCAAAAAACGGATACAGTTGTGGTTGATATTTCCGAAGGGCTCGCCCACTTAGTCGTTCGTGACACGAGAGTCGCTTGCACTAAATATTAGATTAAGAATATTGCTTCCTTTTGTAGGTGTCTCCACCATTTGGGTCATAAACTTATCGTCAGCAAAATCAATCAGGCGTGGGCCAGTGGCCCTACATTCTTCTGTTTCCCGATCGATTTCGAGAATATTAAAATCTCAAAATACTATACTGTTTTGTGTTCTGACCACATCGACGAGGGTGTTGTAAAGATCGATATCATCTGCGACAATGCTCTTGGGAGGACGATAAACTAGTGTGATTTGACACTTTGTTTGTTTACCGACTACTTGAATTTAAACTATGTCGTGTCTGCTGCTTGGAATAGAGACTTCAAATATTTGTAGAGAATTTTTACGATAAAAAATACTCCTCCACCCTCACGGCCTAGTCTATATTTGTGATTTAGGCAAAAACCCGAAAGAGTGAATTCGCCCAGATAATTTCTGGTGCTCGATTTCCTGCCAGAAACTCATCGGTTGCGATCGGGGGCTGCTGTGTTACTTCGATGGAATTTTTTGTTAGTGGTGAATATATTGATTTCGGCTGTTCCGTTACTGTAGGGTCCGTGATTGCTACTTGCTGGGCAAGCGGCCGTTGACTCCTTTCGTTTGGCAGCAATGGCGGAGTCTTGTGTTGGGCGTCGAGAATGTTTATTTATTTATTTTCGGTGAGGAGGCCAGCACCGATATTCTGAAGGATGCTTTCGAGGGTATCAAGCCCAGACGTGTTTTTGCGTGCTTGTTGGTGATTCTATCGAATTCATAGTTTTTTGAGGTTGATCATGGTTTCACAATGGTCCGAGAATAAGATTTGTTGTGCTTTGCAGAACGTTGCTTTGCGATTGTTAAGAAATATCATCTTGCTCAATTTGTATCTACTTTGGTTTGGAATGGGCAGGATTCCAGTGACATGAATGTTCGCGTGCGATCGTTTGACGTTTGTTAGCATGGTTTTATACCTTAACCATGTTTCTTCCGTCTGTGCCACCACGTCTTTTGCCCCGATTTGTAGTATGATCAGGTTAGAAGTCGGCATGTTTTTTCCATCTAATTATTCATACAATATCGTCAATTTTCAAGGTTGTTTTACCGAGTATTTTTACCTGGACTTTCTCTTTTCGCTGATTTGGTTGATGGAGGTGACATTGTAATCGCCAATCACATACATTTCCTCTGTGTTTTGAGAGTCCAATTCATCGAGCGATACACCGAAACGGTTGTTTGTATGAGTTCGGGTGTGGCAGGACTGTCGCCCGACCTGTGATGCTCAGCCACTGACTCCCAGCTGCCTGTTTACTGAAGTTGTGTTGAGTGTGTCAGCACTGTTGACTTTTTTTATCGATTTGATACGGTCGTTGGTCTTTGAGTCCAGAGCTGTAAATTTCTTTGCCAATTCTGAGTCTAAGTGCATTTGCAGTCCATTTTCCCGATGCAGGGTAGTTTTAGCAATGTCTTTTGTTGCTTCTATTTCGCTGTTAATCATATCCTTGAGTCCGCAAAAGTGTTTCTGCACGCTTTCCAGTTTTATTTCAGCAGCTAGCAGCCTTGTATCGGCGTTAATAGCATCTGCGTTGGGTGGGCCACCAGAATCATGAGTTAACTGTGCTTTCAGTTGTTTAATCTTTGTTAGCCTCTGGATAGCCGCATCTGTGCAGCCTCAACCAGTTGTTAACCTCTGGTTAATCTCATCTGGACAGACTCACCCAGTTCTCAGCCTCTGGATAATCTCATCTAGGAAGCCTCACTCACTTGTTAGCATCTGGATAGTCACATCCGGGCAGCTTCGCCCAGTTGTTAGCCTCTCAATAATTTCATCTGGGCAGCCTCATCCTGTTGTTCCCCTCCGGATAGCCTCATCTGGGCAGCTTCGCCCAATTGTGAGCATCTGGATAGCCTCATCTGGATAGCGTCACCCAGTAAATAACCTCTGAATAGCCTCATCTGGGCAGCCTCACCCAGTTGTTAGCAGCTGGATAGCCTCACCTGAGCAGGCTCACCCAGTTGTTAGCAACTTGGTAGCCTCACCTGGGCAGCCTCATTCAGTTCTTGTGTCTCGACAGCCTTATCCTTTCCAGATCAAAAATTATGACTGGAATATCGCCAACGGATTTTCCCTCTGAATAATTTCCTCGCTAGAGCGCTATTCTTATAGTTTCCCTTTATATGCGCATAAAGGGACAAACAAAAACACTGTGCTACACCAATTCATAAAACCTTTGCCTAGACTACCCTTCTCATGATTACCTCATGTACATTGCTATTGATGTTTATCTAACCGACTGGTAAACCTTCACCGCTAGCCTGCATGTACTGACGTGTAAGCTGAGCTAAAATGAGTATTAATGTGGCTACGTTTAGAGACCACCTTCCCTCATGACAACCTCATTTGCCAAGATGAAGTTGTTATTGAACTAATAAACTGCTTCGTTGTCGTCCTTGCCGTTCAAAACGGTTGTGCGGAAAGTAGAAATTATGTCTATACTTTCATTCCACCTAACCCGACATACGAAAGTACCTAATTTAGAGGGCCTGCTTCTCTCTCACTAACAACGGT